>PVIR01008997.1:0-54746 GCA_004026965.1 Petromus typicus | reverse complement strand
AGCTGCCATAAAGTAAACAGCTTTCTCTGGCACTAACTTTCACTATAATCTCTGCTGCCACATGTTCAAAAATATCAGGACCACTCACCATGGATCCAAAGCTCTCAAATCATGAGCCAAAATAACATTTCCTTCTTATAAGCTTGTTTATCTCAGGTGTTTTGTCATAGCAACAGAAAGCTGACTGACATAGTCATCCCATACTATAGTTGGAAGTAGCATCATTAGCAAAGAAAAACTACTAAAGAGAAGGAAATTGCATCTGCCATTTATAAAACATGTACAGAAAACACTTTCTGAGCCTGTTTATCCCATCTGGAAAATGGGAATACTACTGTCTCACAACATCATGCTAAGCGTTGTTGGTAGCATTGTTCTCTCCCCAAGTCCTGCTAGGAGCCTCACCTTGACCTGTGGGCCTTGGAGTCAAAGGAGAAAACAAGCCTGAGCCTTCCAGGTTTTGGTGGAAGAAGGGCCACACACCAGGCTTGGACTCACCTGTACAGTGCTTCAAGTCCCTGTCCTGTCACTCCCCAGCTGTGAGGTCTTGGCTTTGTCACTGTCTCCCTGAGACTTAATTTTTCTCATCTGTAAAATGGGAATAAAATTAATGTCTCCCTGCCTGGGTAGATGAAGTAAGACCAGGGATAGAAAGTTGCTGGCCCAGGCTGTGGCCCATGGTAAAAACTTATCCGTGTTGCTATCACCCCTGTGCCCTTACAGAGAGCCCAGGGCTCTGCTCTCTGTTCCTTGGCCCCATCAGACTTGGGAACCTCGCGTGGTCAGCTCTGCACCGAACAAATTGTGAGGGCCTTTTACAGAGTGCGAGAAACAGCAGTTGAAAAATGAAGGCTCTGTGCTGCTCATGGATTTTCTATTTAAATGTACTGATCCCTAATTATAATCTCAGCAAGAAAGAAATGGCTGAGGACCAGCAGGGGTTGTCAAAGAGCAATTACTTGGCAATTTCTTTCTTCTACTGGAAGCAAACAGAGGTGGAGAGGCTGAGAAAACTGGAGGAGCTCGAATTCTCTACTCCGTCCTTTTTTTCTG
Source organism: Petromus typicus (assembly GCA_004026965.1). Lineage (NCBI taxonomy): Eukaryota > Metazoa > Chordata > Mammalia > Rodentia > Petromuridae > Petromus > Petromus typicus. Next base: position 53,693 of record PVIR01008997.1, on the reverse strand, counting down.
GGCTTAATGTCCTCTGCAGGGTTGGGTGGCTGCCTCGAAGCCGACTCAGCACTCTGTAGGAGAACAGGCCACGGGACAGGATGGTGCCTGAGGGGAGCACTAGGGAGGCCTGCAGTGGGGACCTGCCACACTGATAGCTTACTCATTTTTTTTCTTTCTGGAAAAGAAGACAGTCTTGCTCTCCCCAATACCCCTAGGTGACAGATAACAATAGCAAGCTAGGTGACAACTTGGGAAAACTTTGTTTAATCGTGCTCTGTTCATGTGTCTCTTTGCTTGTAACTCTTCAAAATTGTGACAAATACTTGCATCAAAATAATTCAGAGTGCTTATTAAAGACTCAGGTTCCAATGATCCATAAGAAATAATAGGGGCTGGGAGTTGGCGCCAGTGGTGCTATGCCTGCCTCAAAAGTCCGAGGTCCTGAGTTGGATCCCCAGTACTAGGAAAAAAAAAAAAAAAAAAAAAAGGAAGAATACAATCTTGTCGTCTGTGGTTGTATTGATGAGCTCAGGAAGCACTATGTTAGGTGAGACAAGACATGTGCAGAGGATGAACACCACGTAATCTCACTTATATGTAGCATCTTAAAAATTGCATCTGGTAGAAGCTGAGAATAGAATGGTGGTTACTGGAACCTGGGGGAGGGAAGAGAAAGGAAAGGATGAGGAAAGATTGGTCAGAAAAGTTATAATTAAATATGGTTGGGGATTTAGCTCAGTGGTTCTGGCACCTGCTTTGCAAGTGCAAAGACCCGGGTTTGATCCCCGGTAATCATTTACAACAATGCTGGGCATGGTGACTCATGCCCACCAGCAATCGGTACCATATACCACAGTGCTGGGTATGGTGACTCACACCTGTAATCCCAGCACTCGGGAGGCAGAGGCAGGAGGATTGCTGTAAGTTCAAGGCTGAGCTCAGGGCCAGGCTGAACTACAAAAGTGAGACCCTGTCTAAAAAAAAAAAAATGTTATAATTAGATATAAGGAATAAGTTAGGTTAGTTCTGGTGTTCTGCAAAGTAGGATAACTGGATTTCACAATAACTCAGTGTATATGATCAGGTAGTTAGAAGAGAAGTTTCAGGATGAACTAAAAAAAAATGTTAACATCAAAAGAAATGGACATACTAATAGCCTGGTTTGATTATTACACATGAATATGTGTGTCAAAACATTATGTTATCCCTAAAATATGTACCCTGTGCAATGTCAACCACAAATAAAAATAAATAAATAAAACGCCTGTCCCAGAGTTGCATCCCAGACCTGCAGGAGTGAGCCTCAGTCCTGATGAGGGGACAGAGCAGGGTGGACATCGGCATCTGCACACGACAGTGGACTGGATGCTACTGCTGGACTCTAGAGGCTGAGGACCCTGATGTGATCCATCACCCCTTGAGCCCATCTTATTTGCATAGAGCAGCCTGTCAGACACACCGAGACTGGTCACTGGGTGCTGACATCTATGGTTAAACCTGCTGGAAATGACCATCAGACAGAGAAGAAAGGTAACAGGAGATTTGCACAAAACAGTCCAGAGCACTGTGTTGCCAAGTGCAGAATATCAGACCTGGAAGGACTCTGCTCAGACAGTTTCTGAGCATAGAGAAAGCCATGGAGTTGAGCTGCTCATGGGTTAAAGACCTGCTGCCATCACCATTTAACAGTGCGAGAAATTTGAATGTTTCTCCAAAGCTCTCCTGGACTAGACTTGCTCAACTGTAAAAATAAGATTACAATGGCACTGTCCTCCTAGAAGGATCCCCCAAGACTGTATGTACATAAACACACACACACACACACACACACACACACACACACACACACACACACACACACACACTGCATGCATTAGACCTGACTTTTCCCATCTCATCCTCCTCACCATGTCTGGTTAGTATGCTTTTGTCCCATTTTACAGAGAAGAGAGCTGAGACTCAAAGAGACAAAGTAACCTATCAAGGTTAAAGGAGCAGCAAGAATTAAAATCATTGGCTTTTTCATAAAATATTTAATGCTTTCCTTGTGGCAGGCTCTATTCTAGGCATTGGGGGTTTTGTGGTCCATGACAGAGACAAGATTTTGAGACTCACTTATAGATGGGAATCACATCTAGATTGGGGAGATGTGGAAAATAAAGTATCTGAATCCAGAGCACATGGGTCTGACTACCACGTACACGGCTTCCTTCCAGGTGAGTGATGGACTGACCATCACTGTTAAGCACACAGAAAGAATTCATCAGAGGGCTGGGGATTTAGCTCAGTGGTTTCTGTGCCTGTCTTGCAAGCACAAGGCCCAGGTTCAATCCCCAGTAACCACAAACAACAATGCCAGGCATGGAGACTCATGCCTGCTAGCAATCAGTACCACATATTATAGTGCTGGGCATGGTAGCTCAAGCCTGTAATCCCATACTCAAGAGGCAGAGGCAGGAGAATTTCTGTGAGTTTGAGGGTCACTTGGGCAGTATAGTAAGTTCAGGGCCAGCCTGAACTACAAAACGAGAACTTGTCTCAATAAAAAAAAAAAGATTCATCAGAGGTTTAGGAGGCCGAAATTATATGTCCAAAAATAAATATTTACTCTCCAAGAGCAGACTCAGGGATATTTCCTACTGTAACTTTAGCCAATTGAGTGACATCTGCTTCTCCCATCTTTCATCCCTAGGCTTCATCCTGAGACTCATAGTGGGAAGGATTCTGAACACAGAGATGGTGGGGTAGGTTGAGGGTGGCATATAGACCACTAGGTTCAGGCTATGTATTTTTAAGATTTCACAAAGTGAACAGAAATAATTTTCATTTTACAGTCAAATGTAGCTCTTGGTATCTTTGATTCCAGAATTATGGTCCCAAGTCCACTGAGACTTCCCTATTACTGTGAGGAAGGGCTTCTGCCCCTAAACCCTCTGATACTGATACACATCTTCTCTGGGACACACAAAAAGCTTCACCTGCCCAGGTGAGAGGTGGAAGTGGGAGCAAGGACTACAAGAGAGGAAATGGAGCACTGCAGAAAACACCTCTTTAAGACTTCCCATCAAGGAAGTAGTGGAATTGTGCACATTCTAATAAAAACGGTTCTTCCATGGATCCCAAGGGGCAGCAATAGCTCCTTGAGAAGACCTATCTTGGAATACTCTCTTGCCTCAGGACCTTAGCTCTGAAACTGAGTTTTCACCCTCTGAGCAGGTGTTGATCTCACCATCCTTCCTCTGCAGACCAGGTGCACACTGCTGTGAGCTGGCCGCTGGGCTGGGTCCTGCCCCTCCCACCTAGTTGGGCCCTGACACACATGAATTCTGAGCCCCATTTCTGTCTCAGTTTCATCTCCAGGAAGCCACCTCATAGTATTTTCGGAATCATTTAGCCTCCTAATGATTAGTAAACTCTTGCAACCAGATGCCTGCGCTCTTCCGAGTCAGCAAAGTTTCCAGCAGCTGTGGGCACCATCCCTGGCTCACGTCACTTGGAATCACATGACCTCTCAGGGCTGCAGTCTCCTTGGCTGGAAACCTAGACTCCAAATTTTGGGGTCACAAAAGGACGAAATATGGGAAAGCACTTTGGAAAGTAGAGTTTGCAAGTGGACATGGGTATTTTTATCATTCTTAAAATTCAGAAGTCAGCTTAGATGCCTTATTCTTTAAAATTCTAACTTTGGTAGAAAGTACCCCTACCAAGCAGTGGGGGAATGGTATGTCTCTGATATTGTACATGCGTGCATGCGTGCGTACGTGCATGTGTGTGTGTGTGTGTGTGTGTGTGAGTGTGTGTGTCTGTGTGTGCCTGTGTGTATGTGGTGTAGGTGGTACGGTATATTAGAGGAGGTGAGTGAGGTAGGTGAGGGAGTCCCCGTCACCTGAAGCTCTGAGCACCAACTTTCACTGCATTAAGCCAGCTTAGGGACCCATGTGGCTTTCTACATGCATGTGAAGGTTTTGATCAAGAATGTGCATCAGTAGCCTCATGTGCTCAGAGACAGGACATGTGGAAGGTGATTGGCTCATGGGGCGCTGCATTAACTTGCTGTTAGGAGGAGGGACGAGGTAGAGGCAGGTCACTTAGGGCACAACCTAGAAGGGTATATCTCCTTCCCCGGCTTCTCTCTTCTTCATCTCCGCTCCCTGACTCTCAGGATGTGAGCAGCTTTCTTCTCTCCAGGCCTCCCCACAGTGCTGCTGATCTCACAAAGAGGAAAACTTCTGAAATGTGAACCAGAATAAACCTCTTCTTCTCCTTTAAGTTGTAGGTTGAGGTACTTTGTCTCAGTGATCAGATGAAGTGATTAAAACAGATTTTTAAGCCAGAGAAACAGCATCATTGCTATTACCATCTGACCATATGACTATAGAAGCCTTTGGAATGGATCAACAAGAGGAGTTTGGAAGACACATAAATGGCAGTTGGAGAAGCCCTAGAATACTGTAAGCCACATTTAGTGGGAAGCTCTGCTCAGAGATAAAAGTCCAGATGGTAATTATCAGGGTTAGAAGGTTTTAGTTGAGAAGGAGGGCTTCATCTTCAGGAGGGATAGAGGTTATTCATTTTATGCTCTAGCAGAAAATCTGTCTGCATTTTACCTATGTCCTCAGACTTTGCAGGAGACTGAGATGAAATGTGGCAGATTTATTACTTTTACAGAGAAAACTTCAAGGCAGCCCAATGTTTGGGTTGTGGCATAGATACTATTCACTGCTTTTAGCCAGATTCACACTGACAAACACTAGCAAATGGACCATTTAAAATGTTTTCAGTTTTGACAGAAGGGAAAGTAGAAAGCTCTGACAGAGAAGAGTTTGTTGCTACAAAGATTAGCATTAAAAAGAAGACAGGTACTATGAGTCGGGACAACAGAAAAGATCCCTTAAAGACCTATCAGGAATCAGCAAGACCCCACCCTTTCCAGGCTCAATACTATAAAAGTAAAAGACTTTTCTTTGAGAAGAGACACTCAGGGCACCCTGTGGGAGAAGAAGAGCTGTCTAGAAAATAGATTTCCTTAGATTCAGTTCAGTCTTCAGCCAGGTCGTAACTCCATGATTCAAGGTGCAGCTATTGCTCAAGCTGACAGCAGACCTTGGCATCATCCACATGGTGTTGATTTTACAGGCATGTAGAATGCAAGAGTTGTGGGGTCAGGGACGCTTCTACACAGATTTCAGAAGGGCAGGCAGTTGACCCTGAAAGGACAGTATGTAAAGTTATAACAATGAGTCCAAAAGTGCAGTGGAGACCCCAGGTAGTTGGAGAAGCCATGAACGTGGAATGTCTGAAGGAAGCTGCAAACAGTGAAGAAAGCCACCAAGAAACACTGGGAAGATTGTAACAAAAAAGTAAGGAAACAAATTTTATATATATGGGGGGGGTGGTAGGGTGGGTGGGGCTATGGGAAAAAATGAGAATTAAGTTGTGTCTTATACTGGTACAAATCCCCATTATGGAGTGCAATCATGATGTGTATATTTAATGTACCAATAAAGATAATTTAAAAAAAAAAAAAGAAACACTGGGAATGCTGTAGGGGCTGTGCCACCCACGCCATCTGGAAATCACATCTTTACCCTAGGTGAAGGACACAGAGCTACAAGATCTAATGTTTCCCCTATTGGGTTTTGGTCCCATTATTTCTATCCCCATATTTCCCTTTTGGAATTGAAATATTTACCCTGTGCCATTATTTGTCAGCAGTGTTTAACTTTCTTTTTGACTTATATGAGCTCACAGCTAATCAGTCTGCCTGAATCTCAGAGGAAACTTAAGATATGAACTTACTCACAATGCTAAAACTGTTTAGATTTTGGCAACTCTTAGAGATGCACTAAATACATTCTGCACAAAGAGATGCATATGACATGGTTTCTCGTCTATGAAAAATATAAAATATAAACAAAAAGCAAAATAAAAAAGATAATAAGAAGTAGGTAGATATGTCTCTGTAAAAGGGAAGAGGACCAAGAGGTGGGTCAAAAGATGAGGGGGAAAAAATAGACGTAAGATTTGATAAGTCTCTGTACCAACTCCTCACAGAAAATGTAATCATTATGTAAAAACCTGTTCTAATAAAAATTTTTAAAATTTTCTCAAGGAAAAATAAATCAAAATATAATAAAGCAAGATGTACATGATCCTTCTGGGGGCCAGAGTGGGATATTATGTTAGATCAGAGATGTCTCCTGAGAGCCTCATGTTCCAGACATCTTTGAGAAGTTGACTGAATTATGAGGAAGCTCCCACCCACTTGCTGTTAGGAGGTGGGTCCTGTTTAGAGGCAGGCCACTGGGGATGTGACCTGCAAAGATATCTATGTCACTCCCCCGGCTGCCATTGTTATAGGAGAAATATAACTCCCAACCTGCCAGACGTTGTATGCGCCAAGTTCGTGTCCTCAGAAATTGGAGAAGGAATTCCAAAGAATGACAGAAGTTAGCAGTAGGGAATGTTTAGGGATAGCTGTTGAGATACAGGGATGGTCCCAAAGTGAGCGGCCACAAAAGCCTTTAGTCAGGGGTAATTTATACAGCAGAGCCACAACAGAGGTACCCCGTGGGTCAAACACCAATCAGCCCAGAGGGTTACAAGTATAGCTGCCTATCTAATACTGACTCACTGGAGATACAAGTCATATACAAGAAGGCAGAACAAAGGCTTTTGGGGGAAGGGATGGGCCCAGAGGCTCTGATCACCCACCTGGGTGACTGATGTCTATCTGGACTTACTGGAACAGGGGCACTAATTACAGAATAATTCCATGTTACTTTCTGTGCCTTAGGGAGGCATGTAGGACTGGTCATTGTATCTCTATTTTTTTTTTTTTTTTTTTAGGTTTTTTGAGACAGGGTCTCACTTTTGTGGTTCTGGCTGGCCCTGAGCTCAGCCTCCAACTCACATCACAATCCTCCTGCCTCTGCCTCCCGAGTGCTGGGATTACAGGCGTGAGCCACCATGCCCGGCACTGTGGTATGTGGTACTGGTTGCTGCTGGGCGTGGGTCTCCACACCCAGTATTGTTATGTGGTTACCGGGGAATCGAACCCAGGCCCTTGCGCCTGCAAGACAGGTGCCGGAACCACTGAGCTAACTCCCCAGCCCCCTGTATCTCTATTTTGAGGCCTGGCCTTCTTCAGATCTGCCGCCAGCTACAGTTCTGATGTCTTTATTTTTCACAGACTTCCTTGAAAGCCCAGTTCCTTTCTAACTGTACATTAATTTCTATCTAACTTAGCTGCCTAGAATACCATGGTACAAGCAGCTTTATTCTGCCCCAGCCCCGGTCAGAAGAGGGAGGAAAGGATATACAGAAAGGACTGAAACTTTTGAAATGTGAGTCAAAATAAACTTCTTTTTCTTTAAATTGTGAGTGTCAGGTATTCTATATGAGTTCTGAGTTTATGATTCAATGCCCTCTCTTAATTTTCACTTAAATAAACCAACAGGCCCAACACATCCTTTATCTATAGCCAACCTCATGGGAGGTTTGAAGAGATGAGAAGGGATAGCTTGTTTCACAGCCTCACAGATAATTTAGAGTCAAATATTAGACCTGCACATTCCTCAAAGTCCTTCGGCTGTTCCCAGTAACTCAAGGCCAGCTTCCATTTCCTCTTTGATGAGCTTTCTTCAACCTGCTCCAAGTTTTGCTTGTTTCAAACATAAGGAAGCTTAGATAGTTCCTTTTGTGTCTGCTAACAACCGTTGTTTGTCAGAGCTGACATTTAGGACACTTCTCCGCACAAAGAACATCCTTTCCCTAAGGGTAGATCAGGTACTGGCTGATGGCTGATAATGGTTGCTTCCCCTCTTCCGGTAAAGCGATAGAACAGAGAATAGAAAGGGACAGAGACCTCAGCAGTGAGTGATATGGGGGCCACAGAGAGTCACCATGGCCTTTCCTTGTCTATTAGTCATTTCAAAAATGGAGAGCAAGGAGTTACACTTAAGTGCTTTCCCTCTATGGGGACTCCGTAGAGGTTTGTCCTGTGATGTAGTTCACTGACCCTCAGAGTCTTTGACTCATGCCCTTCTCTGTTCAAGCCAAAACCACTGAATGAGGAGTTCGGAAAGTCCTTCTGGTATAGTTATGTTCCGTCCTCTGTCCTCCTCTGGAAGCTCAGAGCCCATGGACACCCAGCTCTCAAGCTTTTCACAAAGCATAGAAACAGAAGAATCTTGAGTGGTGCTTGTGGCCAAGAAGCCTAAACTCATGGATATTTGATTCCATATGGGGTTAGAATAGCCTGAAGGGCCTGGTCTTGGGTCTCAGGTTCATGAGCTTAGTAGGCTCTATAATCGTTATGATGCTAACAATAGCAGCAACAATAACAGCTACCTTTAAATGACCCACTGTGTGCTGAGTCTTTGCAGATTTTTTTTATTGAATATAATATGATGTAGATACTCTGATCACCTTCATTTTACAGATGAAGAGCCAAGGTTTTATGGGAGTTAGTGTCACATAGATAGAAAAGAGAAAGTTAGCTGTGAACCATCATAAGGTGTCATCCCTTCATTAGACTACCAGGTAGCATTTGCATGACAATGTACAGTTTAGGCATCAAATTCTCAGGTACTATTCCATTTCTTCCTCACCTGGTGATAGCCCACTTTTTTTCCAAATATATCCTACATGAGATAATTGAGTTTTACCCAAATGGAAGCCTCTGCCTTTGTTTTGCTCAGAGGAATGTGAAGGTGATGGAAAAATGAAAAGAATTCACATTCTTTCAGCCAGAAAAATAACATACAGTCACCTAAAAGGCCTTTGCCTCACTGCTGGCATGCCTGCTGCCTCTTGCCCTCCCTGGAACCCAAGCTTGGCATGGGGGTTAATGTCCTCTAATAGTTAAGTTACTTTTGCCATGCAAAGAACTAGGTACAATGACAAGGGGAGGTCTCTCGGATCTGCTGTGAGCATCCTACAGGAGAATGGGAAGCCATCCCTGCTCAGCTCCTCTCTGGGGGCCCCAGCGCAAACTCACCCCATCTCCAGCTTTCCCATTAGCTGCCAGGACTGCCAGCAACCCCCTTTCCCCTCGAACTGATGCAATTACCAAAACAGGGATTAATATTTAAAGGGAATCTTATTTAACTGATAAATGCTTCCTCTTCCAGTTGCCTTCATTTGTGTCTCTTGGTAGATTCTCTAGAGTGATTGTTCTGGTGTAGACCTGGAGCTGCTGGTGGTTTGACTTTGGTCACATGACCACTGTCTCCCCTTGCTTAGTAGGTGACCTTGAAAATGGAGGGGGACAATGAGTCCGGCCAGGCTGTATTCACAGACTCAGACTCTGGGGACAGGACCCTCAGTGGTCAGAAGAGGGAGGAAAGGATATACAGAAAGGAAGGACTCTAGAAAGTAGAAGGCACATTAATTTGGCTTGTAAGTCTCTAGGGATTCATAGCTGGGAGCAGTGAGCAGCCCACACCAGTGGCTTTTGTCTCCAGTTTCAACTGGTTCTCTACCTAACCTTACATAGTGTAGATAAGTCCCATGGTGAGACCAGGACTCAGTCTGGTTCCTCACAGAGAGTAAACACAAGGGCCGGAGAAGAGAGAGTTGGGAAAGGCATGTCCACATACTGACGGACTGGTACAGTAACCCTGGGCCCTTGGGGTACCTGGAAGAAAAGGGGCCCCTTCCAGGTTTCCTGGTCTCTTCCCACCTCTGCACTGGGAGTCCTTGGCATCGCCCTGGCCTCCTTGTCAGTTTCATGGAAAACTGTGGCTCCTTCCACTGACCCTGGCCCTACAGACTGCAGAGTGGAGCGTAGAGCACTTGGAGATCCCAGCACGAGGTACCCCGCCCTTGACGCAAATGAGCCTTGGCAACTCCTGAGAACAGCGCTGATGAATTGCCCTCGGCTTCTTACGCCTCATTTTCTCACAATTATAACAGAGAGAAGACATGCACCCCTGCTGAGAATATGGAGCCGGAAGAGCAAGGTGGAATCCCTCTCTGAGGCCCACACTCAGGCAGAACTGATCTTCCTAAGACTTAGAGGAAAACTAAAAATCTGATTTAATTCTAAGGAAATTGCCTTTTTTACGCACCTGTGTAAGCCCGTATTTAAATGCTAATATTTCAGGCCTGCTGGGATACTACATTTATTTTCTTCCTTAGCAGAAACAAGAATCATTTATTTATGAGAATTCCAGTTCCTATCTGCTCTTCTGAATTTCTCAGCTCTATTTCCTTCTAACAGATGGACATTTCTCTCTCCAACACATATGGAATCTATAACCATCTCCCTCCCTGGACCTGATCCTTGACATTTCCTAATTATAATTCTAGAATCATTAGTGGCCTTGGTCTTCTCCCCTTCTGCTAAACTCTCCTCCCATCATTCACTAGTCCCTCTGACTCCACCTCTCTCCCTGAGGCCAATCACTTAACTTTGTGTAGGTCTCTGTTTGCTCATCTGCAAAATGGGTATAATAGATAATCATGAGTTTGTTGCAAGTCCGAAATGAGATAATCCAAACAAGGTACCCAGGATAGCATCTGGCCACAGAGTAACAAATATATATATTTTATATATAAAATATGATATCATGATATATAAAATCATGATTACCAGATAATTATTCCTTTTTTTTTTTTTTGGTTGTTCTCTTGCAAGCCCTAGGAGGTCCCTTGCTTTGGTGATTTAAAAGAACAGACAGGCCCCTCGTTTTATTATTTGCAACACAGTATTTCCATTCTCTGAAATTTCTTAATTTACGATTCTGTTTGTCTGTGGTCTGAGCACATTTTCCACTCTGCCAGCTCTGAAATGAAATATCCACGCAGGCGGGGCTTTTGTTTTACTCGCTAGCGTAGCCCTCACACCTAGCACATAGTAGGTACCGAGCAACTACTCACTCACTGAATGAAAAATGAAGGAAAAAAGGCGTAGGATTTGGAACTTGAGACTGTGCTGGGTATTCAGCTATTGACCCCAAGGCAAAGGCTCCCTTCCGTGTTCTGCTTGGTAATGCAGAGCTGCGTCTTAAAACTACATTTCTACTTTGCCAGCAGCCTCTGCCAACAGGGGTGAGGGAGGTGCCGGCTAGGAAGGAGACGTTTTCCTTCCAGGCTGCCTTCTGCTTCTCCTGCATCCCCTCAGTCATGCCTCTTCACTTAGCCGCAGCCATGACTTCTAGTTTTCAGGCTATCATCGTTATCATTACTATTTTATGATCACTGTTGTCGTTGTTGATGATGTTTTTATTAACATTTTGAACTTTCAGCGTCTACCTCCCACGCCTACCTCAGAGACCCGAGCACTAGCCAGCGGGCGCCCCCTGCTGGACGCTCGGGCCTCAGCCTCCAGGACCTCTCTGCCCCAGAGGCAGGTCTGCGGGATCCCACCCTTATTTCTGTGCACCCCAGCTTTAAATGTAGGAGCTGCTTGCTGCCATTACTACCTCTGTGATCCTTTTGAGTCACCTGGGGGCCCCTGGTGCCTGCTGCACAAGCTTTCTGTGAAATTCTTTGTAAAACAGCTCGTTCAGGCTGAGCGGTAACTTACCTCTTTCCTGACTGTGTTCCTCCTGGTCTCCTCTCCATCGCGCAGAGGGATTTCTTTCCAGGACAAACATCTCCATTTTCTCTCCACGACTTGTGGATGATTAAAATAAACAGCTGCTTGTTTCTTGCAACACAGAGGCAAAATATGTCCCCCTAAATCTGGCAGTCGCTTTCATTTTTAACCCTCATGAGATGTGAAATCAACTGTGGTGAATTTTACAGTCTAACAGCAAACGGCCTTGAGCTAAAATTTTGCTTCGGCTTTGTGGCCCTCGAAAAGTTACTTTCCGTCTCTGGTCCTGTTGCTTTATCTACAGCAATGGTGTCTAGTCATGGCTGTCTCCCAGGGCTTTAACGAGGACTTGATATAGGAAAGGTAAGAACTTAGAACAGCTGAATGCACAGAACGTGGGTGTCTTTGTTACCCTTGGAGAGCTCAGCCTTTCCACTTCTGTCCTGTCCCAGCCTCACCCTCAGAGCACCATCCGGTCCCAGGTGCCATATGGAGCCCACATCTGCCTGTCCTATTTCCCCTGGCACTGTGTGAAGATCCCATAAATGGTTTCAGAGGAAGAGATAAGTTTGGCTCTCTAAGTTCCCTTGGATAGTGCACATCTGTGACACACAGGCTGGCTAATTACAAGACTGCTGATAATCTAATTTCCCCAGTGCTACCTGAATACTCGCTTATTTGCAGAATAGCACATTCCCTGAAGGAGAGGACAATTCTCCTCTATATTCTCTATAATTATAATAAATCTCATACTGGTACAACTTGTCTTCCTTCTCCGAGAATGTTCTTGCTACGGTGAACACCTCTCTCACATTTGGGGAGATTGTGCTGTGTGGTGTTTTGAATATTGCTAACCCTCTCTAGGCTTGACTCATTCATCAACGCTGAAGAGTTTCACACGCCTGGACAGAGGAGCCTACAAAATGCTTAGAGTTCGAGGTGGTGCTAGGAGAGATGAAAACTGAGGCCTGGTCACTGATTGCGAAAGATCATGGAGTTTTTGTCTGCACTTTGTCAATTTTCACCCTCCTTTCCCTAAACTGGTTTTATTTCTACTTCTGATAGGAACAATCGTTTTATAACGGGCTCTCCCGTCACATACTTGCTGCGGAATTCTCCATGGCCTTCTCGCAGGGCTGCGCTAGCTCGAGAGGGCCGTGCACGCGGCCTGACGAGAAGAGCCTCTTTTTCAGCAGTGTAAATGTCATGGAGTTGCTTGGGGACAAGCGCAGAATGTAGTGGCAGCAGTTCGACCAGTAGAACCTGCAGCGATAACCTTTGCCATTCTCATGATATTCCATCATGTACTTTGCAGACATCGTCCTAAGCACGTCCGTTTCTTTTAGCCCTCTTCAAAACCCTGAAGTTAGGAGCATGCGCAATGATTAATCCTGATTGTCAACTGGACGGGGAGCTGCTTACCTGGAACTACCGGCGCGCGTCTGGGAGGGTGTGTCCAGAGATGACTGGCATGTGGGTCAGCAAATAGAGAACAGCAGACCGGCCTAGCTCAGAAGTACCGGCCTACAGGCTGGGGACCCGGATGCAATGAGCGGAAGCTCGCGGAAGCCTGAGTTCTGCTTGTACAGTTCTTTGAAGTGCGTTTTCAATGTTGCCACCACATCCTTGGGATGTCAGACTTCAGCTTTACTGGCTTTTGTACAGAGACTTGCGCCTGTTTATACTAGCCTCAGTAAACGTTGTACAAGACAGCGAGCAAATCAGTAAGTGCCGTGTATATTCCCGTGTGGTATAACGAGGACCTTAATGACATCGTACACATGGGGCTACTGTGAATATTGTCTTGGAGACTATAGACTATGCTGACAAAGCCTAAGGGTCTTGGGGCTTGGAAAAGGCTCTGTGGTTGAGAGCTGCTTTCCAGAAAGTGAAATTTCTTGTGACCGCTCTGGAGGCTGAGGTTTGTTGCTTCACAATTCACTTCCACGGGACTCCAAGAAGCTAGAGAAGAAAGCAGACAACACGGCACATGAATTCTGGGTTATCTGACATTTTGTCGATCCCCGGCCTCCATTCTGTAGCTCTGAAGCAACCTGTTCCTCTTGAATATCCAAGAGAAGTGATCACAGCAAGCGAAGCTGATGAAGAGAAAGACTTTCCCAGGACACGGTCTAGTTTAGATTTCTTAACTCCTCACCACCTGTAGCCAAGGTGCCCAGGGTTATGGCCCACAAGGACCGTCTGAATCACCAGAGAAAGCAAAGTGGAGCTTTTAGGGGGGAGAGAGGTAATGGAGCTGTCTTCTGAGGTCTCCCTCTGAACTCACACAGCCTTGGGTCTGAATTGCATCAAATTTTTATATGAAGCAATAGTTAGATTGTACTCTTTGGATTTTACACTTTGCAGTTTCACTGTGAAGAGTATTGCACTGTAGTCAAAACTGTTTAAATCTCAGTCATTTCTGCAAAATACCATCTTAATCAAGAAAAAGCTCATTGTATTCCTCCCCTGTCCCGAAGAGACAGCACAGACTTCTTCCTGCTGTACAGAGTAAAAGGCTACGATCCAGCTACTGTGACACGGGGCACTGGCCATTCCAAACCAGCAAGGCAGACAGCACCTGCTGGCGCTCCTGCTGAGACTGCTGGATGGACAGAGCAGGCTCTCTCCGTCTGTCTGTCTGATGTGCACAGGCCAGTTCCCCAAGGGCTCCCTGCTCAGCCTGGCTTCTCTGTGATGCAGACCAGGCCACCCCAAAGCTGCCTGCAAACTTTCCACTGAGTGCTGAGCCAGCTGCAGCTTCCTGCTCTGTGGGGAGTTCTCCCAGATCCCAGTCAAAGCACAGAGAATTGATCTATTAGATTAACTGAGAAGGAAAGAGCGGGAGAGAGAGAGAGAGAGAGCGAGCGAGCTGGGGAGCGCCGTAGGTTGTCGAGCTGAGCGTTTTCTGTGTAGCAGGCCCCTCCCTTCTGCCTGAAGTATTAATTGCTACATTACTGCTGCCTTGTAGGAAAGACAGTCAGCAAAGCCTGGGAGGGCTCCAGCTCCTCCCTCTGTGCTCTGCTCAATTTCACTCTAGTCGTCTGTTCTCTCGGAGCGCCTGGTAGCGCCTGGTGCCCTGGCAGTGCTGTCCCAGCCCTGGCAGCAGCGCCAGGTCCTCCTGTGGTGAGGACTTGAGTGGACAGCGGCAGGAGGTGGAGAGAGCGAGGGAAGATTTGCCCTGCAGACTCTCTGGATGCAGAAGCCGGACTCGCTGCAGAGGCGGCTGTGCTGTTCCCAGAGCTTGGATTCTAAGGGTGCACCTGTCTCTCAGGGTTCACCTAAGGAGGCTCCAAGTTCCAGGGGCACACCAGGTGGGTGCTGTCCTTTCTGGGTGCTCCGGCAAAGCCTGCCTCCCCTTCGTCACCATGAGCGGCTGCTCCAAAAGATGCAAGCTTGGATTTGTCAAATTTGCTCAGACCATTTTTAAGCTCATCACCGGGACCCTCAGCAAAGGTAGGAAGACTGGTTTTGACTCTTGTTTTCTCTTTTGATGTGCTTTGACTGGTCACGTAGCCTGGGCTTGCAGAAAGTGGTCATTTCGTTGTGCCTCAGTCTTGGAGGGGATTTGAGGTTGTTGATGACCTGGGTCCTGGCTCTGTGGCCGGTGGTGGGCACCCTGCCAAGGAGCTCGGCCAACTGTAATTGTCTGGAACTTTGGAAATGGAGTTGTTGGTGTGTGGCTGATTGGTTACAGGCAGGTAGAGGAGCAGAACCCTTCCCAGAGCTCTGCAAGTGACTTAGCGTGACTGGAGTTTCAAGAAGTTATCCGTGGAGTGTTGTGTTGTTGATAAGACAGAGATTTGATGCAGTGGGCTGTGAGTAATTCTGCGCAGTAGCGATGCCGGAGGGCAGAGGGCCCCTCTGGATGCAGGCAGCTGAGGGGACGGGATCTATAATGCTCTGGTGAATCCAGAATCCGAATCAGTTCTGCAGTTACACGCTGAGAGCTTTCCTTGGGGGACTGTAGGGTCCTGTGCTTTGGGGACTTTGCTCATGCTTCTGTTCTCTTGGATCTCATGCCCCGTGTTGATGCCTGATTTGCCTGCTTCTCCAAGAATCGGGGTGGCAAGTGGTTCATGGGGTTAACTGTCTTGGTTCCCAGAAAGAGCGGCTGAGGACCAGATTAGGACTGTATGTACATTTTGCAGGCTCTGACGGCCCTGGTCCTCCTGGTAAAAGGGAGGCTCACCTCTCAGGGGGCCCCACTGTGTATCCTTTGTTAGGAAGGACGCTCAGAGAGACTCGGACAAACTTTCCGGAGATAAATTTAAAGGGAAAGCAGCTGCATGATATGATATGGTTCCAGTGGCTAGAGAAAAAAAAATGTCTTTAAATATTCATGCTGTCTGAAAGAATGCATTCTTTGGGGGAGAGGTATTGGAAGTGATGGGTTAGCATATTCAGGGAAGGAGGTGAACAAACCTTTGATTGAGATTTTTGAAAACTAATAATAAGAGAAGATTAAAGGCAGCTAGCTCTCCCAGCACCATTCAGGTGTCGGAGGCCCATGAGATTCAACCTAGGGTTCATGTACATTGTGCGGTATGGATGGGCTGGCAGCAAGCTTTCCCTTATCTCCTTTCTCAGGCCCTTTTGGCATTCCTGTTCTTTCCCTGCTATCTTTGTAAGATGGTTTGCCACCCCCTCAGGGTTCCCAGGTGGCTGGAGCATGCAGTGTTGGGGGTCAGGCCGCCTGGCAGAATAACTCTAGGCTTGGAGTATGATGAATGGCTGACGGTCAGGATTAGTCACACAGCAATTCTCAGTGGCTCTACTTCCCAGAGAGGGTGAGCAGGGGGCCGGGAGATTTTGCAGAGTTCTCCTTTCGTCTCCAGAGGGTCTTCCTCCTGTATCACAGATATCAAGACCCTTGGGGGGCAGTTCTGGGGATGGCATCTGACTCAATTTCCATTTCCCAGAAAACTACCAAAAAGAGCTGTGGCATAGATGGAAGAAATAGAGATCTTAGCTTTTCTTTGCTACCTGGGCAAGCAAGAGCCTTTTTGAGCCTCAAGATTTTTATCTGTGAAATGAGTCCATCAACTCCTTCCTGTCCACCTGCAGGCGGTATTGTAGGGCTTGGGGAAGTATAGATGTACCTCCCTTTTCACATTGTGTGCAGGGATAACCAGATGTCAGGGGGAATGGGGGCTGGGAAGACATGGGACTGCAGAGGGAGCCAGGCCCATCGCCCATGCAGGGCCAGGGTCGAACATTTTTTAATTCAGCTAACTGCATGGGGGGTCTGTACATCTCAGACAGCATCAGAAGGAGCCCACGGATGCAACAAGACAGATGTGTGTGAGAAAGTGAGTCAGCAAGGGAGATAGTGTGTCCAGAGAGCACTGCTGCATGTGTGTGTGACAGAGAAAGAGAGATGATCCGTAGCTATTTGGTTCAATGGGCCTGACGATATTTCCTCTATGTATTTCCTATGTTTGTTTCTTCAACATTTATTTTTCAAACATGCCCTGTGTACTGTGCTCATCACTAGATTCCTATGAATTCCATATGAATAAATAAGATATAAGCCTGTTGTCAAGAAGCACACAATACAGTGGGGACAGAGCTCTAGTATGCAGAATTTCCTGGACATCACACCAAATGCCAAGACATAGAAATTCAGAGGACAGCAGACCCAAAAAAGAGCTTCCCAGGCAGATTGAGGGAATCCTCCAAAATGTAGTCTCTAAGCTGAGATGAGAGATCAGAGGCAGGACAGGGCAGAGGGAAAGAGATTGATACCTGCACAGACTGTGGCTTTGGAATGTCAGCCTCTGGAAAAACCAGCTGGAGGGACAGGTTGCCCCCTTGTCTGCTCAGAATCTCAGAAACCGAGATGCATATGACACCGAAGAGGCTCTGTGGGGACTGACGCTGGGGACAAGGTGCCTAGATCTGCTTCAGTATCTTGTTTTCTGCAGCCAGGGTTCAGGAAGTGGCACATACAGGCACCAGGGAAAGATCATGTCCTAACTGTGTCCATGCCCTTGGCTTTGGCTCCACCACAAAGAGGACCCAGTGTTTATATAGCCCTGGCGGTGTGCCAAGCACATGCAGGGTAATTGATGCTCTTCCCAAGCCAGGTGTTTACTAAATATTTGTGGAACAAATGCACACCGTGGGAGCAGGGCCAGGCCTGCAGCAGAGTAGCTGAGAAAGGTCTCTGTAGAGTCCAGAAAAAGCTTTCTGGTGTATAGATCTCCCCGAGGTGGATTTAGATTCCATCCTACACAGACACATTGTGATTGTTTAATGATTCCTGACTTTAATTGTGATTTCATTTATCCATTATTCATTGCACTGAGTTCTAGATTTGCAGTGATCTAGTCTTTCAAAGAAGGATTTTTCTACTCATTTTCAGGATTAAATAATCTGTGTATTACCTAGGTACCTCTTTTGGTCATGGGAGCAGGTTATCATATATCAGTTTGGGGAATAATTAGGGAGCAGGAAGGTTTGAGAACACACTCCCTCTCCTGGATGGAGACCTTCCAGGCCCTCAGTGATTTCTCCTTGTTACTAATGACCTCTTTGCATTGGTCTAAGGTGCTTGGTGGCCCAGATTTCTCATTGATGCCTTGCTGCAGAGATGTTTGGTTCGGGCCACTCTATAACCATGTCTTGCTCATCTTGATCTTTTCCTTCCTGGCCTCAGTCACCATTTGTGATCCGTGTTTGCTTTAGGAGCCTCTGTGCTGAGGGCTATCTTCCCCACTAGCCTTGAGTTCTGGGAGGTGAGACCACAGATTTGACTCACAGTGTGGTCAGAGTTACTAGTATGGAGCCCAGATTGGAGCAGGTGTTTTACCAATGGAATCAAGTACACACAATGCACCACATGGAAGAGATGCCAGCCCAGAGCTCAAGGTGATGCTTGATGGGATGCTTGGCATGGGAGCTTTCTGGGAAGTGCCACAGCACTCCTGTCCCTCATGTGTTCAGGAAACGCTCTCTGAACTCTCTTCAGTCACAGGAGTTGTATCTGTGGCCAGAGGTGAGTGAACCTCCAGCCACACACTCTTCTGGACTTTTCTGTGTCTGCTAAGAGCAGGGCAGCTGGCTTCTAGTCCCCCTGCTGCTACTCATTCAGCTCATTTTGACTTGTTTTACATATTGAGTTTCTACCCAACTGTAAAATTTCTTTTGCTTAAAACAAGTTTGTGAGCCAGGTGTGGTAGGAGAGCATTTCTTGTCCTAGCTACTCAGGGAGCTGAGGCAGGAGGATAGCTACAGCCCACGTGTTTGAGGCCAGGCTGAATAACAGTGAGACTGCGATTTAAAACTAACTGAATTAAAAAAAAAAAAGAAACATAAAGAAGTTTGCAAACCACAAATGCAACAGAAGGCTGTGTCAAGTGCCAGGCTGGGACCTCCCAGGGCCCTCCATACTGGCTGGGAAGCCTCTGGTTGGAGCTTTACCCCTCTGGCCACAGCTTGCTAATGAATACAGTGGCATTAGAGTACCCCTTTTATAGTATCGTGTGAGACTGAGTCTCGAACACTCCTGTGTCTTAGATATGGTACTCAGGTGATTGTCAGTTGATGTGACTGCTGTTAAAAGCTGGTACCTGGATGGGGGAGAGGTCCCCCTCTCACTGGTTGTTCATTTCATCCGTGTCCACCCCAGTCCCTCAACAACCCTTTACGAAACTATGCAGTTACTGGGCGATGTTAGATTGTTGCTTCTTTCTGTCCTACTTGCTTTCCTAAGAGCCTCCCTGGAGCCAAGATTCAACATTTGAGCACACCTCTTTCCTAATTGCCTTGTTAGGAGGGGAGAGCGTGACTCCAGAGCCAGGCCTTTGGCTGCTATTTAAAGAAGCCCCCGGAAACGAGAATCAGGTCCTGTCATTTACTGATACAAATTGTCAATGTTGAGTATGATCATGATATGTATATAAAATGTACCTATTTCACAATAAAATTAATTAGTAAAAAAAACAGGAAAAAAAAAAAAAGCCTAGCTTTTTATCCTGGCTCAGATATCTGGGCAGATTGGATGTATCTTCCTCTTCCTCCTTTTGCCCGGCTGGTTCCCTAACCCCTCACAGAGAACTAGAACCCAGAAATTCTGCAGCTCCATCCTGGCCAGGAAGGTTGAAAGCCAGCTCCTATAGGGAACAAATCTTTTACCCCAGGAGCAGATGACAAAGCCAGAGTAAGCAGGAGGGAGGAATCTAATCCTGGAGATCTTCTAGCATAGTCCAGGCCACCCATGAAGCTGCAGGAATGTGGGAACTCAGATCAGTGTCAAGAATAAAGCCCTTAAGTCCCCCCTTGCACGCAGCCTGGGGTGATCCTCTCCGTGCCAGGCAGTACCTGCTGCAGACCCCTTGGAAACACACTGTACCTCTTGCTTCATCCCCATTCTGTTCAGCGTTCTAAAACAACTGACCTTGGGCACAGGGATGGTCTTTGTCTTCAAGCCAGCTGGACTCAAGTCCCAACTCCGCTGTCTACCAGCTGCATAAGAGTGAGTGCTTTGCAGAAGCTCCCCAAGCCAAGGTTTACTTTTGCTTGGAGATCACGGTGACGTCAGCTGCACAGGGGTGTTTTTTTCCACTGGGTGAAGATCACACGAGTCAGAGCTGGCAGCTAGCAGGGCTGACGAGCCTTTCAGCGCTGTGGCCTGGCCGCCTTCCTGCCTCACCCGGGTCCTAACCCTGGAAATAGGAATGGTGGGCACTTTTAACAGATAAGGAAACTGATGTTTAGCCAGGCCACATGGTCCAAAGAAAGTATAGCAGATCTGGGCCACAAAACTGGCGTGTTCTGTTACTTCCCTATGAGAACACAGTCGGAGGACCCCTGTCTGTCAAAAAGGAAGATGTTCCTGAAGAGCAGCCCACCATGCCAGGACCCTGATCTTGAATTTCCAGTCTACAGAACTGTCAAAAATAAATTTCTGTTTCTTCGAAGTCACCCGTCTGTGGTAGTCAGTTGTAGTACCTTAAATGGGCTGACATGGCGAACAAACACTAGGACTCAGAATGAAGCCAGGTCTGCTCTGCAACTATTGTTCCTTCTACCTTTAAGAGCTCACAATGGCACCTTGGTGGCGGAAGCCAGAGAGGACAGAGTTGGTTTTGTGTGCATGGTTCTCTGCCCCTCCTCCTCACGGGAAGAAGGCTTTGCCTGTCCCTAGACTGCAGATTCTCGAGATGTGCTGGGAGGGGGATTGAGAGTGATGTTAAATGACTCCCCTTGAGTCTCTTCTTGGGGTGCTGCCTGTGGGGTTTCCTCATCTCTGGTTCCTCTTCCAAACGATCTCCTCAGCGCCATTGTTCTGTGAGTCTTTTACGTAGCAGGTCTCCTGTCCTGCCCTTCAGGTTGGGGTGCAGATGGTCACTGGGAGGAACCCTGAGCCATCAGGGACATCTGTGTGGGCACTTAATGGACAACTACATGGACTGGCAGTGCAGACTACCACTGAGGGGCGAATGCCTGGGCAGAGCGTGAGAAACCAGAGTAGGACCAGTGACAGAGGCCTTGGATTCTCTGGCACTGACCGCCTCCCCCCCATCTCATCAAAGTCACTCTGCCTCATCACTTCTGTCACAGACAAGCACAGAAATTCAGAAAAGGAAGGTGGGGATGGAGCATTGATAACCAGCTTACCTCAATTCTTGATATCTTCTGAGAAGAGATAAGATCATACCACAGTGCTATATGATACTCATGTTTATAGCAGCACAATTTATAATAGCTAAATCTTGGAAACAACATAGATGTCCATCAATGGATGAATGGATAAAGAAAATGCTGTTTTTATATAATATGGAGTATTACACTGCCATGAAGAACGATAAACAAGAAATTTTTAGGTAAATAGATGTACCTTGAGACCATACTTTTAACTGAAATAAATTGGAATTTTAAGTGAAATTACATTGTTTCCTTGTGTGAGACCAGAAGTGTAAATAAGAACCAAAACTGATGATAAATAATGGGAAGTAGGGAGAAAATGTTCATATGAGACAGGGAACAAGGAAAGGGGGGAAAAAAGAAAGGAAAAAAGAGAATAAAAGAGAAAAATGGAAACAAAGCTTTTGTAAATAAGGAGGAGAAGAGGAGTTGAAGGGAGGAGAGGAATGGGGAGAAAAAGGAATCAGGGTTGATCATGTACAGGTACAGATTCCTTCTGATCATTGTGATCGTTATGCATATGAAAACTGTTCAATAAAATTAATTCTGAAAAAAGATGAGGCCTCAGAAAGGGCCTCGGTCACACGATGTGACACATCTGAGCAGGAAATGCCTTTACTGTTCAGGGAGTTTGGGGTCCAGGAGCTCGAGACTCCTGTAAGGGAACCATCTCTGTGTAGCGACTTCCTGTGGGGCCTGGTTCTCCCCGGGTGGACAGTTTAGACACGCACAGGCAGCTGGGTAAGAGGGGTGTCTGTGCTGGTGACAAACTCCCACTTGCAGAGCTCGTCATGGGAGGTGAGTGGTGGAGGTCGGACAGCTCTGCAGTCGCAGCACATCCTGACCAGGTCCCAGAAACAGCCTGGCTGATGGAGCTTTGTTTCTTTCACCTTGGCTCCATGTCTCCCCAGCTACAAGGCCAACCGGAAGCACAGGAGGACAGTGGGTATGTTGATTTTTACTGAGCCATCGTTACGTGCCAGGGTTTGTGTGTGTCACGTGTCTCATTCCTCACACATCTTATGTCTTGAGCAGCCCTGTATTGTGGGCATTATTGGCCCCCCATTTTGCAGGGGAGAAATAAGTCAGCACAGGAAATGGCTCACCCCAGACCACCCTGCTGGAGTGAGGAGGATTTGAACCCAGGCCTGTCTGGTTCCAGAACTGTACTTTCTTTCCTTGCACCTGGCTTCTTCTATTGCCATTTCACATTATACCTCCACCTTTAGGAGTCTGCAGCTTTCAGGACATTGGGATCGGGGGTTTGGTGAGAGAGGCAGCCCAGGGAAGGTTCTGTACCTTAAGCAGGCTGAGAAAGAAGAGGGTCTGAGAAACCTCAGGGCCTCAGTAGGCTGATTAAGACCTGACTGGCTCCGCTTCTCACTGTGGCATGGTATCACAGCTCACGGTACCTCCTGCCTGCCAGAGGGGCCCATTTTCAGCTACTTTTAATTTGGAACAAACTAGCCGCTCCCCCGTGGTCCTGAAGTTAATAGGATGTTGGCGCAGTAGTGCCGGGATAAGCAGCCCTGAACAAATTATTCCTCCCGGTTTCCGGGTTATCTAGGAGAGGCTGGGTGGTTATCCAGGAGGCCCAGAAAGGGGCCGTTTGGCGGGTGGTGGAAGATTTAACTTCCCCCTCTCTTTCTCCACCCTGGGACTATGAAAGTCCCCAGAGAACTCCTGGGCAGCCAGAACAGACCAGGGAGAGATGGGCCCGTCACACTGGGGCATGGGTGGTGAGACCAGCAAGCTTCAATGGAGGGTCCCGGACGTGGAGAAAGCCAAGGTGAATGCAGCCCTCCCCGTGGTGGGCTCTGGTCTGGTGGGACCAGACAGGCCGGTGGGAACCAGAAAGGCCTGGCATTTGGAGGATCCAGGATGCAGAGAGTGGGCAGTTGTAACACGAGCCTAGTGCCGGCTCATCTTGCTCTGGCAGGACAGTGAGTTGGCGAGTATTTGGGACAGTGGGGACTCTCTGTCCCCTAGCAAGAAGCGGAGTCCATGCTGGGCTTTCCAAGGGCATATGTGGCATCCTTTTTTTGGTAGAGGGCATTATAATATCTCACAGGTTCCAAGATCCTCAGGTATCGGCCATTGCTTTCCCAAACAATTCCCACCTGGTACCTCAGTGCCAATGGCATACTGCCCAGTGCTTCCTTATGAACAGGAACACTTCTTGCAGTGGCCCTAGAACAAGGTGAAGCCACTGGGAAGGATCCCTCAGAGGCACAAAGCTCACTCCGTGTCTGCCAGGTGTCCTATTCCTTACATACCTGTCAAAAGCGGCAGGAACACTGGGCGAACATGAGTCTGGCTGTCCCTTTTCCCATGACTCTTATTGCTGAAGTCATGCTACGTTCTGGAGTTTGTCACAGCCTGCAGAGTGACAGGCGATTGCCCCAAACAGACCTAGCTGGTGAACTAGTTCTCAAGAAAACGAGTGGGAAGTTAGAGGAAGTTAGTGGGAAGTCTAGGGGAAAAGCTGAGTGGTTATCAGGGAGGCCCAGAAAAGGGCCGCTTTGGCATTGGAGGGAGGTGGGAAGAGTGGGAAGGTAGGGGAGCTCTGCTGGGAGCAAGGTAGGGAGTGACAGAGGCGGGGCACCTCTGTCAGTCCTATCAGTAAAGGAAGTGCCAGGTCTTGGCTTCTCCTCCCACTCACAAGGCCTGTACCTTCTTGCACACAGTTCAGGAGAGGCGTCCCGAGATCTGAGCTTCCCAGTCAACCCGCAAACCATCCCACACAGGTCACCTTTTGCAGTGAATCAACAAAAAATACAGTAGAGCTAGCCCAAAAGCTAAGACCAGGTGTAGGACAGAAAAGGAAACCCAGCAAGCATTTGCAGTTGTAATTCAGTCTGGCCAATTTTCATTCTTGCTAAAATGAGGTTATTTGGAGGTCAAAAAAAAAAAAAAATGGAGCCAGGGTTGTAGAGAGATACGGGTATTAAGAAGTTGAGGTTCACCATTCCAATTTCCTTTCTGGAATCTTTGGAGTGATCTGGGCCAGTTTGAGTGGCACTTTTCAAGCCATCTGTGCTTGGCAGGCTGAGCCAAGCCCAGGCTGGCTGCTCAGTATTTGCAGCATCAGCTTGGAGGCAGCTGTCACTCGGAGCCTGGGATGTTTCTAAGCCATGAGGCATCTTGGCTTGCAGAACGTTCATAGCACCCTGCTGCTGATGGGCTCGATTAAATCTCAGGAGTCAGAGCAGTGGCCATTCCGAATGCAAACAGCAGCCATCAGAAGTGTGATAATTGCTGCTGTCCATTGAGGGCTCCTTGTTTTCCCGGGCTTCACAAAGGTCTCCCACAGTTAGTCTATACCCAGGGCTTGAGTTATCTGCTGCCATTCCCAACCTGAGGCTTGGAGAGGTCAGGTGACTTGGCAAAGTCACACACGAAGCTGGAACATTGGCCATGAAGCCCAGGTGCAGTGCTGTGTTAGTCAGCTCTCTGTTGCTGTGACAGAATCCTGACCTAAACAACTTGAAAGCAGGAGAGATTTACTTCAGCTCATGTTTTGAGAGGTTCTAGTCCATTGTCACTGGCCTCATCACTATGGACCTGAGGGAAGGCCGGACATGACAGCAGGGTAGAGCAATGCTGCTGCTTACCCTGTGGCATCCAGGAAGCAGAAGGGAAGGAGAGACGAGTTCCAATAAACCCTTCAAGGATACACCCGAGGGACACTTAACTAGGCCCTCCTAGAGTCTCCACTACCTTTTAGTAATATCACCCACCACCACCCAGGAGCCATTGGGAACTTACCAGATCTAAACTATAAGAAGTACTACAGGGACATTTGCCCAACTCAAGCCCGTCAGCCTCTTCACCCTCCGGTTTGAACTGAACTGTCCCCCCCTCAAATTGTTATGTTGACGCTATAATGTAAACTTAGAGACAGGGCCTTGAAGGAGGGAGGGTTAAATGAGGTAACTAAGTAGGTCTCTAATCTTAACAACTGTTGTCTTTATAAAAAGAGGAAGAAGCAGCAGGGATATGCAGTACAGAGGAAAGATTCCCTTGAGAATCCAGTGAGATGGCAGCCATCTTTGAGCCCAGGGAAGGAACCTCTGTTAACACCTTGGTCTTGGATCTCTGGCCTCCAGAGCTGTGAGAAATTTTGTTTGTCATTTAAGGCACTTGATTTGTGGTACTTTGTTGCAGCACCCTAGCAAACTAACATACTTCCATAGACACTTCCTTGGATAGCACCCTTTTCCGTATTTTCTCATAATGAAAAATATATATAACATTAAACAGTATTGTAACCATTTCTAAGTGTATTAAATTCAGTGGCATTAAATGCATTCACATGCTGTAGGATCACCACAGCCCATATCAAGAGAATTTGAAACTCTGTATTAAACAAAAACTCCCTAACTCCCCATTCTCTCCCTTCCCTCAGCGTCTGTCTGGACACCACCGTTCTGTTGTCTGTCTGTGTGACTGTCTCTTGTCTGCCCCATACCACATGGAAGTGGAATTGTGAATAGTACTTGTCCCTTGGTGCTGGCTTGGCTCACTTAGCAAAATAATCTCAAGGTGCATTCATGTTACAGCCTGTGTCAGAATTTCATTCCTTTTTGAGGAAGAATAAAATATTATTTCATTATATGGGTATACCACAATCTGTTTACCTACTTATTCATCATGGGACTGTTCCTATGTTGTTAAAATACAAAATAGGGGCTTGGAATTTAGCTCAGTGATTCTGTGTCTGCCTGGAAAGTACAAGATCCTGAGTTCAATCCCCAGGACCAAAGATACAAAATGAGCCACATGTTCCCTTTGTGAGAAAGTGTCTCCAGTGAGTTCTTAGAAACATTTCCAGTCATACACAGACTTTTTTCAGTGCTTCCCAGGAATTATTTGACCTCTCCTTTGCATTTCTTTTCTCGTTCCTGTTTGCTGTTTCCTTTTCTCTCTGCCTCAGCACAGATCATACACCCCAGGCTAAGTTGATTTTGCTTCAGTATTTCACTGCTTCAGCCGAGGGGCACTCAGAGTTACTGTCCCTTTGGTCTGGGCCCTGACTCCACCCCCCCAACCCTTCCTATGTATTGTAGCCTTACCACATTGGCATTTTTGGTCCCCTAACATAGTCTTTTTTTTTCACCATAGTACCTACTGCTCCTGTAAGTATATTGCACATTTGTGTGCCTGCCTTTTAAATTCACTGAAACAAAGTTGGGCACAATAATGCCCATCTTGCAAGTTTATCTAAGTGATGCACTTAAAGTGTTTAGTTCAGGGCTTCTTCCCATTGAAGGCTCAACAAATGATAGCAACAACAAATGTCATCTTTATTATTGCTGTTTGTAAGGACTGAGCCTTCATTGCTTCGTTTCTTCTCATTGCTTTGGAGTCAAACCAGGTACCTCCCAAGTCTAGGAAAATGGCCAGCTGATGGCAGTCACCCGTGTGGGCCAGGAAGTGTTAGATTTCTCTAGTATTCTCTTTGCTTTCCCTTTTGGTACCTAGCATCAGAGTGCCAGTGATGAGGGGTCGTACTCCAGGCCAGGGGGCAGGTATGGTAGTAATCTGCTCAGAATGAGCTTAATAACCAGAACTTAAAAAAAAAAAAATCTGTGCACCATTCCATTCAACCTCCTCCTCCATTCCAGCCCCATCCCAGGAGCCCTTCCTTCTCTTACTGATGAAAACCAGAAACAGTTCAGTAAGGCCCGCACTTTGCATAACCCACCTGGGGACCAGCAGAAATTCTGGAGGAGCTTGAGATTTGAATGCTGTGCAGTTACCTGCAGCCAGGTCAGGCTCCCCTGAGGACACCATGCTTGGATCAGGAGGGTGTTTCACAGATACTTTACAAGTGAAGGCTAAAACTAAAGAGAACTTGCTGCTCCTTTTGGACTTCTGCCTTTTGTGGTCCCTGGATGTAGAAAGAAAGCAGACACGTCACTCTTCTAGATTCACCATATCTTGGACTTTGAAATCTACCCGAGAGAGCTTCTAAGTGCCTGAAGGTATCCACAGGCAACAGCAACACAGAGACTAGCATGAGATCTCAGTGTACAAATGGAGAAATCAAGGCCAAAGCAAGGAAGGCCAAGAACAAGGTAGCCCTGAAGCAGAACGCTGTAGCTGGGGACACAGGGATTGAGAGTCAGTT
Organism: Petromus typicus; assembly: GCA_004026965.1. Lineage (NCBI taxonomy): Eukaryota > Metazoa > Chordata > Mammalia > Rodentia > Petromuridae > Petromus > Petromus typicus. The sequence goes on along the minus strand of PVIR01008997.1, from coordinate 26,382 downwards.
GGGCTCCTCCCAGGGGTGGTAGCTACTTAGAGGGTGGTTCTTCAAACCCACAGTCAGCAGAATCTAGCAAGACCCCCTCACCTCTTTGGCTTCATTCTTGTATTTTCACTCTCAAGATCTCATTTCTTTGGAAGAGGCTGACTCACAAGTCTCTGTCCTTCTCCTGAGCTCTTAACAGCCTATAGGTGATTCCTTGGTGACTCAGAGCAGAAAGGGGAATCAAGGTTGGATGGTCCATCTAATATGTTCACTTGTTTTAGTTACTTAGAATGCCTAGCACTCAGCTCAAGGCCTGGCACAGAGTAGGAGCTCAGCAGATGGATGAATGGAGAGTGGAGGGGAGGGAGAAAGAGAGAAGGAGGGAGGGAAGAAGGAAGAAAGGATGTATCATCAGATCCTTCAATTTGAATGTCTACCTGTACCTTCCACTGAGCCCTTGTAAAACTAAGGCAGACCTCTTTCTCCTAAGAGCACCATTCTTGATCCGCAAGTTATTGTCTGTCACTGTTTCCTATCTCAGAGCCGCTCTGGAACTCCCAAATTTTCTCTCTTCTGCATTGCCACCACAGTATGCAGACTGCATTTTTCTGTTTCTCTTCCCTGTCTCCTCACACCATCTCCAGACCAAGAGATGGCCTATCCAACCCTTTGATCAAGGAGCTCTGCTTCCAGAAGTCTGTTCTCAACTAAGCATTAGAGATGTGTACATGGACTTGTATTCAGAGGTGTTCACCATCGTATTATTGCATTATTTATTTTAGTAAAATATTAAAAATGATCTAAACTTAGGTTGAAAAATAATGCATTGAACACATTTTAGCACATCTACTGATGGAGTAATATTAAACCTTTGAAGAATTATTTGAAGTACTATTTAATAATATACAGAAATTCTATGGACATAAAATTAGGTAGAAAAGCTAGATATAAAACTATGTACCACATGGTTCCAATCTGTGAATAGATGGGAAACTATAAAATAGAGAAGAAATAAACAAATATTAGCAGAGATTTTACTTGAGATTAAGAGTGACTTTTAACAGTTCTTAATAGTTCTCTATATTGTTTGAATTATTTTTAATGAGCCTGCATATTTAATATAAGCCATAAAGATATAATCTGCTAAATGCACCATCTACAATTTCGTACTTCTTACTGCTCTCAGTAAAGGTTGTGCTTTCCATGCCACCTACTACTGCCTGTCCACTCCATGTTACAGTCCAGGCTGGTCCTGGCCTCCCAACTGGACCACACGAACTCAGCCCACTTCTGGTGCCTGTCTGCCTCATCTGGGCACACGTCCTCCTCCAGCCAAATGGGTTCCTACAACTGGTGCTTCAGGTTTTGGAGTCCAGCTCTTAGATGGTTCAGAAACACACACACACACACACACACACACACACTCTCTCTCTCTTTCTCTCTCTCTCTCTCTCTCTCTCTCTCGCTCTCAGATGCATAAAGCTAAAAAGACAAAGGAAGGAAGTATATAGTTACAGGAGAGTGTTAATAGTCTTTGGTGAATCAAGGATACAAATGCTCATACTTTTACAGCTCTTCTGTAGTTGTACATTTTAAAAATGGAAAGTTGGTGGAAATAAAGGAGCAGTCTAGTATAGTGTTTAAAGGTACCGGCTCTGCATGAAATTAACTTGAGTCTGTCCCCTATGTCTGTTCTTTGGTCAGTGGCAAACATAGGTGAGGGTCTTACTTTTCTAAGATGTGGATCTTTCACCAATGACATTAATAAAAATCTTTATTTCCTAAAATGTCCTAGAGGATGAAATGAAAAGTGTGAAAGGATTTGTTGAAGAATCTGGCATAGCCTTGATCAGTGTGTACTATTAGCATCAGTCAGTGTTCAACAGAGAAATCAAATTTTTAACATAAATTTGTTCAACATACTTTCAGTGTTACTAAGCTACTCTCAGCTCTGGGTAACTGAGCGAGGTGCTGTGGCTTTGGAGTCTCTTGCTTATCCAGTTCTCTTTCTGCTGCTGACCCCTGAGTTACTGCAACCGTCCCAGGTACCACTGGTATCCATAGCTCTGGGTACTGGTGCATGGCCAGCAGAGAAGACAGCCAGTAACCATGTGGAAACCAAAATGTGGAACTTGAGTGGTTCAAGTAGGGCTGTAAGGAAAGTTCTTTTTTTTTTTTTTATCAAGTATGAACTTGCAGTTTTGCTGAGGCAGCCACCAGATTCCCATGGGCTCCCTCCAGATAAGTCCTCACCTTGATAAATTAGCTGTGGATATAGGCATCCTGCAGTTGGCTTTGAAATGCAATTTAATTTCCAATTAAGCCTGATTTCTGGGCCGGGGGTTTGCCTATCTCACATGGGGAAGATGATTCTGGCCAGACCTATTGTTATTACATGTGATGATTTTCCAATGAAGCTTCCTCTCAAGGATACTGGTCCTTTGACCCTTTGAATAGTTAGAGAAGGCATAGATGTAGTCCCTGTGGGCAGAACTACTTTCCCTCAAGAAGCAAGTTTAAATAAGCAATTTAAAAAGCTAGAAGCAAAGACAGGGAGCTGTAGGGCTCAGGAAAATTTTAAGATAGAGGCCGACTAGAGGTGGTTTGAGGGAAAGAGAGAGATAGGGTTGTCCAGGATCATACAAGAAAACAGGTGGGAAGTTGCTAGTGAGAAAATGTGGTGATTGAGAGTCTTTGTTGTTCCCAGCAGAAAAGAATCTGCATGGTCAGTGGAAGGGGAGATCCCTTTGCTCAAAGAGAAAATAAACATTTGTGGAGCATTTTTTATTCACTAAGAATTGCACTGAGCACTTCTAGTCCTTATTACCCTGAATCATCACAAGTGCCCTATAAAACAAATGAAGTTTACTCTCATTTTCCAATTGAAGAAAATGAGAAACTGCCCAAGGTCGTAGACAACTCAGAGTTAAACTCTTATTTTCTGAACTTTCTTCCCAGTAGGTGCCCTCACAAAGGACAAATACAAAAGCATAGTGGAGGGCCTTCAGAATAATGTTTTGTTGAACTAGAAGTTAGCCTCAACATCATAAGAATAAGAAAAAAGTATTTTTTTGAGACAGGGTCTTGCTTTTTCTATAGTTTAGGCTGCCCTTGAGCTCAGCCTTGAACTCACAGTAATCCTCCTGCCTCTCTGCCTTCCAAGTCCTGGGATTACAGGAGTGAGCCACCACACCTGGCACTATGATATGTGGTTCTGATTAATAGTGAGTGTGAGTCACCATGACCTGCATTGTTGTTATGTGGTAACCGGGAATCAAACCCAGGCCCTTGCACTTGCAAGGCAGATGCCGGAACCACTGAGCTAAATTTCCAGTCCTGGAAAAGTATTTTTAAAGATGTCCTAAGAGAGAGGAAAAAATATATAATGACCAGCCTGCTTGGTGTTGGAAATAAATCCCCAGATTCAAATTGTCATTGCTGGAAAGAATACATTCAGACAGCAAGTAAGAAGACTCAATAAGACAAAATTTAAAGTGTGAGTGCACTTGGACAAGAGGCAGAAAGTGTTTCTAGAGGCAGGGAAGAGGGGTTTCTAAGCTATACCCGCAGCCGTCCTTTAACTTCATTGGTTGAATTCAGAGGCTTATGATCTATTGGAGTTGGCTAGTTTGAATGGAGCAAGGGTTAGGATGGCTGAGGATTAGGAGGAGTGGGAGGGCAGAGGGAACAGAAAGTCTTTGCCTGTTGATAAACTATCTTTGGTCTACAGCTGTGTTCCCCAAGTTTAGGTGTTTCCCTTAATTTTAGAGAAGGTGGAACTGCCTAGGGTGGACTAGAATCTAAGATTAACCTACTCCTGTTTTATCTCTTGGTAATAAAAACAGAGCTTTGGTTTCTCATATTGGAACAAATGACCTGGTGGAAGAGCAGCAAAATAGACATCTTGTTTGGTGCGCTCCTAACTTCCTCACTAGAAGGGAGGTCTGAGAACCGGGAGCCATGGTGCAGCGTGGATGACAAGGTTGTGTAAGATCAGGAGCATCTTAGAGTTTGCTGCGGTTCCATATCAATGGGCTTCTGTCTTGTGGCTGAGAGAATTTCAGTTTCAAGGGCAGTAAAGAACCAACTGAGGAGAGTAAGCGACAATGGCCAGTGTAGACACAGAAAATTTAGTTAAATATCCAGGTCTTAGTTGCGTGCTCTAATTTTTATTAGTGATAAGGAGAGAAAATTCTACAGCCATATTTAAATGATGCAGGCTGGTAACCCCTGCACCAATTCAAGAGTGGATTATTAAATCCATGCTTTGGAAATACTGGGAAAAGAAAGCAGAGGTCATGGGATAGGAGGGTGGTCACTGAGAAGGAGACATCAGACCAGACTCTCATCCGCATTTTACTAGAGTGGCCATTTTTGCAAGGACTGCTGTGACTGTCATGTGCCTTAATTCCAGGTGGCTATTTGATGGGCTGTGGGCTGGAGATAGTGGGTCCAGGCGGATTTTACCTGGGTCTTGTTCATGTTGACAGTGCCCACATTTCAGATACTTAGCCTTGAGCTAAGGGGTGATGCCACAGCTGTGGCAGGGCTGAGCCTATAGAGTCTAGGCTCCTGAGAAAGTCTATAGAGGCATCTAAGACTCCAACCACTTGACCTTGAACTTTCCATTTTTGATGTAGAGACAAAGGACAAGGTTCCCCTGACTGAAGAGTCACACTGCAATCTAAAGCTGTACTACGTAGACTTAAATCCCAGCTTACTATTTATTTACTACCTTCCGACGTGGGCAAGTTAATTCCCTACCCAATGCCTCAGTTATCTCACCTGTAAAATGGAGACATTAGCAATAACCTCGGAGGATGCTGTTGATGTTAAGTGGGCCATATGTGGAGAGGCTGGGCCCAGATCCCAGCAGACAGTGTTCAATAAATATTTTGTTTTTATTACATTAGAGATGACAGTTCATGTATGGGAAGTGATTAACTAACTATATCCCAAAAGGGGCAGGGCTATATCTTGGTACAGTGAGTTAGTCTTGGAAAGAGGTAATGTAAAGATTTTTGAGCAAGAGAAGTGTACAAATGTGGGAGGATTTTTCCAAATGAGAGGATATATTTTCTCCTGATACCAACCAACTCTCAACACCAGCTGAGTAGGATACAATTTAATTCAGTTTTAACACTAACTACCTAGAGTTAGCACAGAGTCCACAGGTTAATAGGGCAGTACCACAAGACTGCCCCACTTCAGATGCTAACCACAGATGGGGTGCCCACAAGAGGCTCCCATAACTTCCCTGTCCTTCCAGCTTCAGCGATCCCCAGAACTGAGGGAGAAACTTTATTTATCATTATAGCAGCCCCCTTTGTCAGGGGCAGGCCTGTTCCAAGACACCAGCAGATACTTGGATAAAACCTAATATATGTATATGTATTTTCATACACATCGTAAAGTGTATGAAAGTTTAACCTGCAAATTATGCACTGTAAGAGTAATAATAATTAATAATAATTATAATAATATACTATACAAAAAGTTACATGAATGTGTCTTTCAAGATGTATTATATTTACTCTTTTCTTATGTAAGGCAAGACAATGCCTACATGACAGCAAAAGGAATAGGCAGCATTAGGCCTGTGTATGTGTTACTGGAACACAAGCATGGTGTCACCATGATAGTTCATTTAATAACTAAGACAGGCACTACTTGATACATGGGTAGGTAGAATATACCAGGTGAATATACTGGACAAAGGGATAGTTTACTATCCCAGACAGAATGCTATTTAGAATGCCATGCAGTTTAAATTGTATGAATTGTACATTTCTGAATTTTTCATTTAGTATTTTCAGATCACCATTTACATGGGTCACCAGGAATCTTAGAAAGTGAAACTACTGTATCAGTTTATTATAAAGAATACAACCTAGCAACAGCCAAATGGAAGAGCTGCGTAGGGTAAGAGACGTAGAAGGGAGGGAGTGGCAGAGTTTCTGTGTTCTTTCTTGGCCCTTGAATATGTTCACAAACTCTGAAGTTCTCCTAAGTTTGCCATTTAGGATTTTTAATGGTGGTTTTATTATAAAAGCATGATGGTAAAATAATTGACCATTGGTGATTTAAACTCACTCTCCAGCCCCTCCCTTCTCCCCACAAGTTGTAGGGTGCAGCTGAAAGTTCCAAGCTTGTAATTAAGGCTTCTAACTAATGGACATTCTGGTGAGCCACTCAGTAAGTTTTTTTTAAATGCCCCCCAAAAGTCTCATGTGTGTACAGTGGATCCCATTGGGTCATGGGACGCTATAGCTGACTTCCTGTTAGGTGATAGGGCCCAGTTGGAGGCGGGTCACAGGGGAATTACTTGGAAAGGTGTGCCCTCACAACTCTCCCTGCTTCTTGGCCTCTATAACATGAGCACCTGTCCTCCACTGAGCCCCTTCACAGTGCCATTTCTGCCCCGGAGCAACTTGACTATGGATTGAAACCGCTAAAAACCAGGAGCCCACATAAACTTCTCCTCCTCCTGCCATGGCAACCTCACACAGTCCCAAAGCCACTCATGAACCCACGGAAAGTCATTTCTTAGAACAGAATATGCTCCTAGCACCCCTATCACTCAGAAAATTATGAAGACTTCAGATGCTCTGTTTCAGGAACACTAGGACAAAAACAGTAATCTTTTTATGATAGCATAGAGTGTTAAAGTTAGACAGTGGGAAGGCATGAGATGATTTTTAAAGTTCTTACGAGCCTCGGAGAACAGGACTTTGTACTGCAGTATGTAAAATCAACAGGAGGTCAAGCTTACAGGGACTCCAGAAGTAACACAGGACGTGGGGAGAGAAGTTGCTCTTGAAGTTGCTTATGCTTAGCAAGCCTCCACTTCTACTTCATATGTACAGGAGTGGGAGAAGTTGGTGTGGGATGATAGAGGTAATCATGGAAGATCAAGCTGCCTGTAAATTTCCTTCTACTTTGAAGCTGGGGAAGAAGAAGCATGCCTTAGGGTGAATCACAAACTTGGTCTAAGGTTCACTTGGTACTTTTCTTGGCATCTACATATTTCCCTACCTCATCTCCCAAATCCTTTAAAAAGGAAGCTGCTGATAAGTAGAGAGGAAGAGTTGGACCATTTAGGAAGAATCTGAATCTACCTTTGAGCTGATGTGACAAATATCAGGAATGTGCCTGTGGATAGGAAGATAATGTATCAACTGATCCTGGGGCAAACCAGAAAACTAAAGCCTTCTTCCTGTCTCAGTGGGGAGCTGATGGAACCCAAAGAAGGGCTTCATATTTTCATGGGACATGATGTGACCTGGAAGGGAGACAGGGCTTTGTCTTTGGGTTCACTAGATTAACAGGAAGCTCTCTGGAATTGGGACTTTTAACACTCTTGGAAAATTTCAAGGCTCCAAAGAGCTTTGGTATATATGTGTTATATCTATTAATAGTTAACATTTTAGAAGTTAAAACCAAAATCTTTAAAAGTATATAATTTGAATCTTCTATTTTAAATGGATCATAACCCTACTGCAGGTTGCAAAAGAATACATTTTCATGAAAAGCAATCAGGTTTTCCCAAGAAATTCTTATTAAGAAAAGTGGCGTTGTTTTTTAAATTGTTGAAAATCTTTTTAGCATCTAACTTAAGGCAGAGGAAATCCCATAGCTGTTTCTGAATTCATTGTATTGTAATACCATGTGCCATAGAACCTATGGAAAATTCTCCCCTCCACTTATAAGAGAATGAGACTTTTAAAATGTGTGATGTGGAAAGAAAAAAGGGCAAGTCACATCTTAGAACTTTTATGAAAACAGTTTTGACCTTGCAAGCCTTCACTTTGAGAAATGCTACCCTAAGCTCTGGGGAATATTCCTATGTCTCTCTGATCTTTGTTTGCTCTTTCGCTTTTCTTTACGTGTGAAAAGGCTGGTGAAGTACAGGACATTTGGACTTTGTTCAAACAGTATCTTCCCACGTGTTCTGAAGAATTCAAACTCTTCCAAACAGAAGACTAATTCAAGGACATTGGATAGTGTTCTGGACCAGCCTTCCTTTACAACAGCAGTAAAGTAAATACAGTTGGTGATCCACTTTACCCAAAAGTTTTGACACTAGGAGAAATTTGAGATGAGTTGTTGATTTATAGGGGGAGCTGACATCATTTCATTGTCACTGAAGTTAAGATTTTTACATTGTATGATTTTAAATTTGCATAGTTCATGTTCTTCACTGATAAGAAAGCCCTTAATAGTAGTTGATGAGTGGGCTGGGTGGAGGAAGGGGTGACAGGAAGTACTTTGAAGGCAGAGATTGTGTCTGACCTATTTCTCTGCTGGTCTCCAACCTTTAAGCTTTATGGGAATTAGATATACTCTTTAGGGAAATGGAGAATCTTTGTCATGCAAGATCTCCAAAAGTTAGGAGCTCCACCTCTCTTTATCCCTCAAACTGCATCTCACGCTGCTGAGCTGAAGCTGTCTACGTCTGGCACAATTAGGGTGTTATACAGAGGTCTTTTCCAACCCTGTGAGGAGCTGAGAGGTCCCACTCCTCTGGTCTCCACCCATGAGGTGTTATGAACTCTGGGGGAGACACACAGGAGTGGGCAGGTACATTTCTCCTGGTTTAAGTCACTAGCATGTGTGAGCAAGTGCAAAAATGGTGAACACTCTAGATGCTCATTAGCAGTGACTTATTAGGAACTGCTGAGAACTCTCTGTTCCTAAGCAGCCATTATTGCAAAACACATTTTTTCCTCAGTGTCTAAATCCATCATGCTTAAATGATCATTACTTTGCATCCATCCTGTGTGTGAAGTTCTGAGAGCACCATCAGATGTAGCATTTGGTACAAGTAGGCCAGAGTCTGTTGACAGGGAGAAGATATTCTTCCCAGGAATGAAGGTTAGCATTAATAATGCAGGTGGTGGGGAGGGGAGGCATGCCCACAAGGACTAGTTTTATCTAGGAGGACATGGCCTTTCTTCCTGTAGAGGCTATTTGGATTATCTGAGTTTCTGTGCATTTCAATTTCAAATGCAGGTTCATGTGTAAAGTAGTTCTTTTAAGTTAGACTCCTCATTCAGACTTTTTTCTTTTTCTTCCTCTATTTAAATTAAATTTGGGGGGTAATTATAGAGTCACATGGACTTGGAAGAAATCATTTAGAGTGATTATTTACTGAATTTTCTCTAATGGTAGTAGCTTGAAAAAAACAGTAGTATAATATCACATTGGGAGTTTCTCATGAGACTAAGAAAGAGTTTGAGACCTTCTTGACTTCAGAAAGGAGCAACTCTGGGAATGGTGGGCTGCTTGGTCTCCGAAGAAAGATCTACAGGTAGAACTGGAGGGTGCAGGGAGGCATCTGGCTCTTTGGTTGATAGTATCATATGCTATGGTGGCACATGTTGATGCCCTGCATGAGGACACCTTTGTGTTACAGTAATATGGTGCCATCTTTACCTGTTCCTGCAGCTTTGAGTAGCTGTGTCCCTTGGTCTGTGGGAGTACTCTGATTGAGAGGCCAGGTTCTGGCATCAGGGAGCCCTGGGCTTGATTTTCAACTCCTTCTTTACTAGATGGATGGCCTTAGCCATCTCCTCTTGTAGATACAGCTTTTTATAGTGTCTTATATGGTATTATGCTAGTCAGCTTTCTGTTACTGTAACAAAGGCCCAAGATAAGTCATTCCTTTAGAGCAAAGGTTTATGTTGGGTTGCAGTTTTCAGCCTGTGATCAGTTGACCCCATTGTTTTGGGCCTGTGGTGAGGCAGTGCATCATGGAGTGAGCACATGGCAGGTGAAAACTTCTTGGATTATGACCAAGGAGCAAAAGAGAATGAAGGAGGAGGCCCTCACCATAGTCCCTCAAAGGCACACCCCTCAGTGATCTGAAAACTCCCCACTGGATTTCCTTTATTAAAGGCCCCATCACCACCCAAAATGCCATATAGTGGAGCAAGCTTTTAATGCATCGCTTTTGAGGCACACTCCAGATCTAAACTATAGCAAATACTATGTAGCAGTTACTGTTCTAGGAATGTTATTTAATAACTTGTTTAATATCAGTAATTCTTTTTACTCTTTTCCTAATGGAGAGATTGAAGCATACAAAGGTTATTTTCTCCAAATCACCAGTTAATGATTTGGGAAAGTTGTAAATTTGAACCCAGGTAACACTCGTGCCAGGTCTACATGCTTAACCACTCTTCCGCATTGCTTTTCTTCAAATATGAGCTGGGCTCAGTAGGACCTCACTGAATTTTTACAAGACAGACTACTGTCCTTACCACAGTGCCCAGTATATAGTAAGCATCAATAATGCTAATTAACATTATACTTAAAAAAAAAAAAAACTCATTCTGGAGGCTTTAGGTACTTATGACTTCCAGTTATAAAACTGTAACTTCCAGTCTGGTTACCTGCTAAGTGCCAAACCTTCGTGTCTTCCTTCCAACCTCCTAAATGGAAGGAATCCTTATGTAGATGAAAAACTAAGAATCAGGGAGTTGAAATCTAGCAGCGATACAAACAGGATCCAAACTCAAGGGCTGTATCTTAGAGTTACTGCAGTGGAGAGAACTTCAGAGAGACCAGTCTAATTTCATACCCAGCTCAGCACTTCCCCTTGGAAATATTTACTTTGAAAAGCCTAGTCACAGGGGACTTATTTCTTATACCAGTAGTTCTCATGCTTGATATGTGTTAAGCCCCTGTGCCATAGTTAAAATACACAGCATTATGCCCTTTCTCCACAGGGTCACTAGCTTGGTAGGATCTGCACATACTAAGACCACCCATGTCTCACAGATCTCCACAGGATTCTGATGATGCTGCCCCAGGGCCATAGCTTGAGGATAACTGTTCTTAAGACAACTTTGTAGAATGTGTCTTAGTTCATTTTCCAATGCTGTAACTGAACACCTGAGACTGGGAAATTTATAAAGGAAAAATTTTATTTCTTACTGTTCAGGAGACTGGGAAGTCCAAGAGCATTGCACTGACATCTATGTATGTGTGTGTGTGGGGGGGCTTCTTCTTGCATCATAACACGGCTGAGGGTGTCACATGGTACTGACAGATCAATCTTGTTGGTTCTGATCTCTCTTGCTCTTCTTGTAAAGCCACTAATGCCTCCAGGGAGCCCCACCTTTGTGACTTCCTCTAATCCTAATTATTTCCCAAAGGCTTGACCTGGAAATTCTATGAACAAATTAATTTGGAAGTTAAGTTTCTAAGACAGAAACTTTCAGAGGACACATTCAGAGTACAGCACTGGTGACATAGTAGTCACCTTCCTCCGGCTGTCCCCTTTTCTGATCTGAGTCAGGTTTCCCTGGCAGTCTCAGCACCAGACTGAAGTCCTCTGTCTGAGTTCTCCTCCATCCAGTGTTCCTAAGATCATGTCCTCAGTAGCCTGGCTCTGGAAGACAATCCTTTCCCCACCACACTCTTGCTTCCTTTGAGAGAAAATCCCCTTCCCAGAGAACACCTACTTTTTATTTTCTGATTAAAAACAACAAGAACAACACAAAAATCTTTGTGTTGTTGAAAACTGAAAATGTACTCCAAAAAGTGAAAGATAAGGAAGAAAATTAAAACTAACCACCATGCCACTGTTAACATTTTTATGTTTTGGTTTATTTGCTTATTTTATTACTTTGTGTATATAGTCAGCAAGTTCCACAACAGTGGATACAATCAACAGCAGATTGAAAGTATTTGGGGGGAAAATTGCATCTGTACTGAACTTAGACAGACATTTTTCTTCCTATTATTCCCTAAACAACATTGTATTACAACTATTTGCATAGCATTTAAATTGTAGTGGGTACTGCACATCATCTAGAGATGATTTAAACCATATGTGGAGTGTGCATAGGTTACTTCTAAATACGATGCTATTTTATATCAGGGACATGAGTCTTGGCACATTTTCGCATCAGAGGGGGAGCTTGAAACTGGTTCCCTGTGAATAATGAGGAACAACAGTATTTTAAAGTATCAGAATAAAAAAATGTATATAAGACTTAGCACCCCAAAAAGAAAGGCAGTATATTAACTGTGCCTTGTAAATGGGAGCTGGTACTGGGTTTATTGTGGAATTAAAAGGAGGAAGTGCGATTTGCTAAGGAGAGTTTTCTGGATGGGCTAGGCTGGCTCTTGAGCCCATTGGGGGAACACAGGCACTGAAGGGAGAGCCCTGGTTGTTTGTGGGGTAGAGGGTGTCCCAGAAGGAAACAGGTGTGAACTGTGTGGGTGAGGGTAAATAACGGGTAGATGTCATTGGCTGGTTTCTCCTTTGAGGCCCTAGGGAGCCATAGCACATTCTCCAGCAGGGAGTACTTCGAAGATTTCCCGCAGGTCAGCCATGCAGCAGAGGGCAGGATGGTTCGGAGGTGTGAATGGGACGGCTGGTTAGAAAGGATGAGTGTTCAAGTGGGGAACAGCCCCGGGGGCCCACATAGTAGTGTCCTGTGACCCAAGCTCGCAGGGCGTGGTATAGATCAGTCTACTTCTGGGCTGCCAGGATGGAGAGGGAGCGGTTGAGCTTCACCATGGCGATAATGAGGAGGCCTCCAGTCAGCAGGAAGGTGGGCCAGAAGAGGGAGAAAAGGAGGGCTCGGGGTCCATAGAGGCGCCGGAACAGAACGCTGGTCTCATTTTCCCGAGTCGTCGAGAAGCAGTAGAAAACCCTCTCTTTGAGGAAGTTGGCTCTGACCTTCTCCACATCAGCCCGGGCCTCCTGGTAGTTCCCCAGGCTGACGGGGATGTAGGAGCACTGTGGGGAGAAGCAAGAGCACCTGTGGGACTGGAGATCTTTGTCCCTGAGGGCCCAAAGGGGAGTACCTGGGGTGGAGCAGAGATGCTGGCTTTGCAGTCCGCCCAGCGATAGATGTTGGGACCTGCGTCTCTGCACTGCACGGTCCCACTGGGCACGTTCTGTGTCAGAGTGGAGAAGGGGGCCTGGCAGCCACTTGCCTAGATACAAAGTTGGAGCACGGTTCTGCTTGCACTGGCTGTGGCATCACAGCCAAGTTGTCTACCCTCTACAGGCCTCACACACTCATCACTTAGATGGATTAGGACCAATATCAGTTTCAAAGGACATTATTAAAGAAGGATTTGTACACGGCTGTCTAAAGGAGACCAAGGACTGTCACAGCCAAGGGCTGATGTGCTCTGTATTTGGATTCAGGACAGAAGTCCCGGCTTCGTGGCCTACAGGGTTTATGCAAGTGATATCAGCAAAGTGAAGCAAGCAGGCAATGAGGTCAGGGTGCCAAGCAGCCCTGCCTTGCACAGGAGGATTGCCAGGGAGGAGTGGCGCTATGAATGGGACAGAGCTGGCTGCATCCAGATTGGCAGTCACCATGTGTAAAGGAAAGTCAGAAAACCAGATTTAATGTGAACTCTCATAGTTTAAAAAGTCTGGCAGCGATTCACATTGAAATTGAAAGCTTATTGAAATCTAACCCTATTTGAGCCAAATAAAGTATGTTGGCAAGCTAGTGTTTTGACACTAGGACACAGAAGAAAGAGCATCGGTCAGGCGGAGCTCAATGCACGTTTAATTCTGGCATGGCTCATTGATATTAGGAAACTTCTGGCCAGTGCCAGTGAGGCCCACATGGAAAACTCTGCAAAGAAAACAGGAGATAGAGACCTAGGTTTTCTGTCTGTCTGATGCTGTGAGGCCTGACTACAACATGTGTGACCCTCTGGGAAATATTTTGCAAGTGTGGTCCCCACTGGACAAAGAATACTTGGGGCGCTGCTCATTAGCACAGATTCCTGTCCTCAGAATTGCTAAGCAGGGTCCAGGGATGCGTGCATCCTTCAGGCATTGAAGTTTGAGGATCATGACCCCTGAATGAAACCAGACACCAAGATTAAAATGTATCAGTGAGACCTAGCTGGGTCCCCATCTGGCCAGGGAGCCCCTGAGGCTGAGCAGAAGCTGACTTTTGAGGAATGTGGCATTTAAAGCTTGTAGGCACAATGGGGCATTTAGCAGGGTGTGTTCCAGCTCCCAAGCCAAGTGCCTGAGTGTCCCCAGTGCCTTTGACCATGATCTTCGGTAACTTTGTTCATTCAGCAGAGGTATAGTGATGGAGCAGACAGCTCTACATGCACCTACCGTCTCTGAGATAGTGGACCTTGGCAACTGCCACAGCCAACAGGAGCCTTAGAAAATGGGTTGGTGAGGGTGCTTGCCTAATAGAACAGTCCTGGAGATTGAACTGGATAATTTGCACAGAGCCCTATACCTGCTGAGTCCTCAAGAATAGAAGATGTTATATCATGACTAGTGATATGGTTAGGATATCTATAAATCTGTGATAGCTGCTTCTCTTCTTTGGTAAAGGGTGGCCCATGGATGAGATCTGAGGTGGGGTCTCCCATCCATGCCAGGGACCTGTTTGTCTGTTGGGTGTTACTCTAGATCCTTCATGCTAACCTGCATAGCAGGATGTGAGGCTTTCCCCGCAAGGGTACCCACAGAGGCCTAAGGCTGCTTGTACTTGTATCCCCTCACCCTGCCCAAGGCCCAGCTATTGCTGCTTCACAGTATTTGGAAAAACTGAAATGACTCAGCCATCTCCCTGAACCCCACCTTGTCACTACCCTCGGCAGGGACAGTGAGAGGGATTCAGGCTGCCTTTCCCAGGCTAAGACTTGGCAGAAACTGAGAGCAAACTGGCGTATTCCTCAGAGACCTGCCTGGCCTTTCACGCCTTCCAGTGGCCCACTAGCTGGCATGGAGCTGGCCCCATGCACCCCACTGGTAAGTCAGGGTGGAGAGTACAGACGAACAACAGCCAGGATCTGTGAAGGGCACTTGTGCTGTACCTGCAGCCTGCCATTAGCACTCATGTGGGTGGTGCTGGATGCTGTCACTCAGAGGAGAGGGCAGTGCTGGCCTGACATCATCCTCCCGACTGCACCAGAGGAAGGCTTGTGCTGTGCTGCTAAAGTTCGTTTGCAGGACACACTGTATTCTGGCTCCTCCAAGTGCCAAGCTCAGTATCAGGAGACTGTACAAGCCAGCGTGCCCTGGTCCCTCTCACGTGACGAAAGTGGCACCAGCATCTCATGTGCTTGCAGTAAAAATGTGCCCCTTGTTCCTGGGACGCTGATTCCAGAGAGGAGGCAGGGAGCAGGCATAGGAGCTAGTTCATCCAAGTGGGTTCTGAGGCTGCCTTCCTGGGATTAGGCTGTGGTTTACTGTGGTGACAGAGTCTGAGCCCTGGGCACTGCCCAGACCTGCTTCTCCCGACTGCTCTGTGCTGTTGAGATCTTGCAACCTCTGCCCCCCCCCACCAGGTACCCACTGCTTCCCCGCCCATCACAAAATCCTGTCGTTGTCATTCATCCATGCTGAAGGTCTGCGTCTCTCTGTGCCATAAAGGAACCTCAGGCCGTCGGCTCAGTCTCTGGCACACTCTGATCCCAGCCTCAAGGCTGTGGCTGCTCACAGCAGTGGTGCCTGGCTGTAGAATTGCTGGGGGAGCTCTCCAAACTGATCGTGCCCACATGTTCTGCTTCAGCTGGTCTAGTGCAGGAGTCTGGTTTTAAGTCCTCTCCCCCAGGGGGTTCCATGCACAGCCAGAACTGAGATAGCCAGGGCTCGCAACTTGACATTTGACTCTGCAGCTGGACAGCCAAGGTCCTTTGCAGACAGCCTGCAGCCTCCCTTGCTGCTGTTCCAGCTGCACAATCCCCATCAGCTGTCATTTTGTGTAATCAGCCTCCCAGTCCTGACTCTCCTCAGCCCCTCTCTGCACCACCCCTATTCCGGGGCCCTCCTGTGGCAGCGTGTGTGTGTGTGTGTGCGTGTGTGTGTTTGTGTGTGTTTCCTCCTGGAAGTCCCTGTGCATCAAGAGCCTGCCTGGTTTAAAAAGCATAACCCAGGGCCTTTATGAGTGAGACCTCGCCTCGTTGTCTGGAGAATATGGCTTGTGTCCTTAACCCCAATAATTCTCTTTTCCTCTGTGTGACCCCCGTCCTTCCGACTAGGTTTTGTCAAGATATGTGGACCTGCCTCTTGAATCCTATAGCCCTGGTGTGGGGTGTGCTGATCACTGATCAAATGAATGAAAGAAAAGATGGAAGGAAGGAAGGGAGGGAGGGAAGAAAGGAGAAGGGAAAATAAGGAGGGGAGGAGGGAATGGAAAAGAGGAAAGAAAGGAAGGAGGAAGGGAGGGCTGGTAAAGAGACGGGGGAGTGGAAGAGAAGAAAGGAAGGAAGAGAGGAGTAATGGGTGGGAGGAGGAGGAAGGAAGGAGGGCAAGGTGCTACTTTGTCTTCACTTTAGGAAGGCTGTGACAGTTTTTTTCCGGACAGGGGTGGGATGCTGAGGGATAGCGTGGGAAAACCTCTGCAGCATTGGCCGGAAGGTCACTGTAGCCTGGGTCCCTGGCTCCCTGGAGCTCACAGAGTTCCATACGTGGGGCTGGCTCCGGGCTGCATGATTCCATGGGTGGAATAGACATAACAACATGACACTGTACACTTTCTGTGCTGTGCTCCCATTACTGACCCAACACCAAGCTTGGCACGTAACTCAGTGTCCCTCATTTTGTCCAAAGCATTTTCTGCTGCAACATTCACATTCCATTTGGCAAAGGTGGAAAGTGAGGCTCCCAGGAACTAAGTGACCTTCTCTAGTGGCAAAGTCGAACCCAGGTCCCTGGCTTGGCCTCATGCTCTCAGCAGTGCCTTGCTCAAGTGAGGTGCTCTTTCTCAGCCTTGGAGACAGGGAGGGATGGTTCAGTACCTGCTGGTTCTGGTCCCGAGTGTCCTCGGTGTGGTACAGTACAGCCCACCTGCCCACGGCTGACACGTTGACCCATAGGCACGGGTACTGGGGCACCTTCTTGCCCTCCAGCTCCTCCTGGTCCCTGATGTTGGCCTCAATCAGATGGCAGGTAGATTCCTGGGTCCACACACTGGGGAAACCACACACACACACACACACACACACACAACATGTATACGTAGAGAGACATTGTAGAACCATAGTGACATGCACAGACTACCCAGTTTGAGCCCCAGCTCTCTGAGAAACCTTTAGAGAGACCCAGGGCCAGGGCCCTCATCTTGCCGTAAGCATGCAGTACTAACCACCTAGGACCCCAAAGTCCTTGAACACATGGATGTATCATCAATCAGAGTATTAGAGCCCCTTAGGATCTTGGGGCATCATCTATATAAGTGGTTCTCAACCCTGTCTATTCACTCAAAATACTCAGCTTTTAATAAGAGACTCCTTGACCTAGGAATTTAGCTTAGTGGTTCTGGTGCCTGCCTTGTAAGCGCAAGGTCCCTAGTTCAGTCCTCAGTAACCATATACAACAGTGCCAGGTGTGGTGACTCATGTTCACCAGCAATCACTACCACATACACAGTGCTGGGCATGGTGGCTCATGCCTGTAATCCCAACACTCGGGAGGTAGAGGCAGGAAGATACCAAATTCAGGATCAGCCTGAAGTACAAGGTGAGACCTTGTCTCAAAAAAAAAAAAAAAAAAAAAGTCTCCTCTCCAAGCAGCAAAGAATTTCTTGCGTAGCTTTGTGTGCTTTCTCTTTTAAAGCTCCCCAAAGTGGTTCTGGTGTTTAGCCAGGCCTGAGAGCCGTTCACACCAGAGAATCTCAGCTAGGCCAAGCAACTTTTCTGGTGGCACCCAGGACCTTAGGAGTGATCTACATAGCTCCAGAGTCCAGTGCTATTTCTCCAGAGAAGAGCAGTTGTGGGAGGGGCGTGTTTTGTGCGGGAGTGGGGTGGCCAGGAGGTGCAGTTTAATCTGGAGATAATGTGTGGGAGGCTCACAGCTGCGCTGAGCCCTGCCTCTGCACTCGGTACGATCCCAGCGTGGCGTCAGTCCAGGGCTGTAAAGAGTGAGGACAGTGCAGCCGGGAGAAGCCGACAGGCTCATCAACATGTGATCGAGTCAATTGTGACTCATCCCACATTTATCGTACAAAAGGCCCGTTGCCAGATGGAGGGGCACAAGGAGGAGCTAACGGTAGGATCAGCTAGAGCGTGCCTAGAGGAACATGGCTGCAGCCCTTTGTTTCCACCCCAGGGAAGGGCCTGAGACCACTACGGCCTGGCTGAGTCTTGTGTGTGTTTGTTACAAACTGATCATGAAACAGAACTTTGTTGATACATCATGGAGAAAGAGCGTAGAACCTTGTCCAGATGCCTGCATAGAGTTCTGGAAGAGCAGATATTGGCTTGGTGTAGATGTATCCAAACCTGGTCTGGTGTGTTCGTGGAGGTTGTGAGTTCCCTATCCTCGAGATAGACACTGGGAGGATGAAGCCCACCTCACTGGGATGTTTTGGAAGAGGGAAGACTAACACAGAAAACTGTGCCATGCCAACTTCTCTGATTCCCTGGTTCCTCCTGAGATCAAATGCGCACTGAAGGGTTTGCTCAGACCTTTCTCCTGTGACCACCAGTTCTCAAACTGCAGGGCTCAGGTCCTGCTCTTAAACACTTGCCTCTCAGAAGGAGAATTACTTTGACCTCCCTGGGTAGGGCAAGGGCTGAGGAGAGGAGCCTGGAGAGGGCTGGGGTTCCTTGAGAGCCAGGGACAGCAGGCTGGGGGGACTCGGTACCTTTTCTGGTAGAGAGGCAGCACAGTTGTGCCCAGGGTATAGTAAGTGATGACGGCACACACCACCATGGCCACTCCCAGGCAAAGGGCTCGCGTCTCTCCCCGCTTCTGGGCCATCACCAGCTTCTTCCCCATGTCCGCTGAGGGTCACACTCATTTCTAGGGCCACAGAGCCGAGAAAAGTGAGATTAGCCCGAGAGACAGGTGAACTACAGGAAGGAGCACAGGTGAAAGGAGGGTAGTCCCGGTTCAATGTTGTTCCCATTTGCACGCACAGCTTTTGTGACTTCCAGAGGGCTTTTGTGACACTACCTCCTCCAAGCCTCTTGCTGGCTTTGACAAGTGTCAGCATCTCTGTTCTGCAGATGATAAACCTGTGGTTCAGAGAGGAAAGTGCTGTGCCCAAGGTCACCCTGCATGTGATAGACACAGTAATGTCCCCAGAAACTGTAAATACTACTGTATAAGGCAACAGCTTTGCAGAAATGATTAAGGATCTCGAGATGTGGAGATTATCTTGGATTATGCACATACACCATGAATATCATCACAGAGGTCCTGACAAAGAGGCAAAGAGAGATTAGAAACAGAGATTAGAAACAGTGGAGCCTGGAGAGATACTGGAGCGATGCAGCCGGTAGCCAGGGAATGCTGAGAGCCACTCAAGGCTGGAGGATTAGGGATCACAGACTCTGGAGAGAACACAGACAGCCCTGGACCTCTGAAGACTTAGGGGTTTGGCTTCCAGAGCTGTGAGATGGTAGATTTCTATTGTTTAACACCATCCAGTTTATGGTCATTTGTTCCAGTGACATCAGGAAACTCGTATAATGAGCACGCCCTGCACTTTCTCCTGAGTCACTCATCTTCTAGAGAAACTTAGATCATTTCACAGTTCTCCAGAGAAAGAGTTCCAGTGCTAGGCCAGCTGGGCTGGAGCAGCATGCAGAGAAGGGGCAGAGGGTCGCTGAAGGCAGATGAGCAGGGGAGGCAAGAGTTGTCTGTGGCCAGGATCCCCAACGAGAGACTGTCCCCTTCCCGCCTCAGAGACCCCTTTCTCATTTCAGGGATGAAGCCACCCTGGGCCAGAGTGGAGTGGAGGGAAGTTGCTCCTTTCTTGTGGCCACAATCCTCATTTCCTCCTGGGCTGCCCTGCCCCACCCAGTGTGTGCAGAGTCTGTCCCCACTTGGTCCACTGAGCACTCCTGGGAGTATGAATCTGGACAGACCTTTTCAAGAAAGAGCCTCCGGTCCATGCTAGCTGAAGCCACCAAGCTACCCTACCAAGGCTCCAAGGACCTCTTAATAAACATTTTTGTGATTATTTTTTGTCTATCCTACAATGTATTTCCACTGTCCCTGCCTGATAAGGGGGAACTTTATTTTCCTTGCCAGTCCCCATTGTATTTATAAATCAGAACATATTCAGGAGACAGGCATTATTAGCCCAAGCAATTTTTAGCAGACTGCCTTATTTTCTTTTCAGGTTTCTTATCTAACTGTTGGACTATTTCAGATGTTCATTCCAAGGTCTAGCCCAGCCAGTTCCTTCTTCCTACCAGGAGAGTCCAGCTCAGACACAAGGGTACAATCTGCAGTGGTTGGCCTGTCTCCCTTTTGATTGACAGAGATGACATCCAATGATAATGTGTCTTCTTTAATAGAGCCATCACTAAGTCCCAGTGGGCTAATTTTTCCTCCTGCTGAAGACAAATGTTCTGTGTAATTCTTTCTCCTTCCACTTTCTGGCCTTGTGAAATGGGAGAGCCACATTGTTTTCTATCTGGTGCCAGTTTAACAGATCCATTCAGTCATTCATGGATAAAATAGTACAATCACCTGGATGCATTAAAGGTCTTAATGACCTGCTTTCCAGGGACTTCCAGGTATCATTGTTATCTGGTCCAAGAACAAGGGGGCATAAATTTGGGTCCAAGGGGAAACCACCTCTTGGGAACCTAGGCACAGCGCCCTTAGGAAAGCTCTTCTCCCTGAGGAGGGTGGCACACAGTAGCTGGGGTACTTTGTGGGAGGGCCCCGTCCAGCTAATCAGCCTTCTCCCAGCTCACTCTACTGGTGGCATCCTGCATCCTGCCAGACTCCTGGCCATTCCTGAGGCTGGTGAAGGCAGGAGCCCTGGTTTTACCAGCTCTGGGTGTTCTGGAGAGAAAGACATAGGAGGCCTCTGGGTCACAGGAGGGTCTGGCAACTGCAGCCTGTCCAGTCACACAGTCTGTGATGTTGTGATGGGACTGCAGCCTGTGCAGGGAGTATAAGTTTGTAGGGTTATGATAAATCCTTGCCCGCCCATTCCCATGTGTAGAGTTCTGTTTAGAAATGACACTTAGGTGGGAAGTTGGGATTCAGCATGCACAGAGAAACCTTCCAGTGGGAAGAGCCATGAAAGACATTATCATTGAGGCCGAGGCAGGAAAAACTAGGTTTAACATACAACAGTAGCAGGTTTCATCTGAATTCCAAGAACATCCCCATTCTGAAAGGTGCTAATATTTCTGGACTTTTGGGGTGGGTCGACCCATTTCAAAAGGTCACTCTGGGTGTGGGCTGGACTTAGGAAAGATAGAAAAAGGCAAAGGAAAAGTCCTGAGTGGTCTGACAGCTGGGTTCATGTGCTATTCCTTAGAAGGGTGGGGAACAGAGCACACTGAGGGCTTGGAGGCGTGTAGGGAAGGGGGTGGGGTTCTGAGATCATCAGACACAGGACCAAAGCCTGGCCTTGCTGCTTAGCAACCGTGTAACTGTAAACTGGTGATACTACCTACCTAGTGGAGTTGTGCTAAAGATCAGGCAATGTAGGGACTGTCGCTCACTTATCACTGCAGGAGCTCTTGCTAAATGCCAGCTATTGTTAATGAAGGAAACCAGGGCAGTTGGGAGCAGAAGCGGGAAATGCTCTTACCAAGCCTGTTTATTGCCTCATCCCTGCACAGGATGACTGATGGCAGGACTGCTCCTCTCTAGGCTGTTACCTTCTAGCTGTCCTAGGGGATCCCAGAGTGACCCAGAGTTCCCGGGCCACTGTGCCACCCTCAACAGGTGACAGTCCATAGGCTGAGACACCTGCCCTCCTGAAGCTCAGAATGGGCCCCTTGGAGTCCGAGAGGAGGAAATTGTCACTGCCCCTTCCTCTCCCACCATAGCCCACTTTCTCTGTCCATCTCCCCTCCAGTCCCCAGGGCTGGAAACACACCTCCCAGCACTCCTCACATGCAGTACTCACAGTTCCCTGCTGCCCTGGGGTTCTTCTTCAGCAGACAGATGATTTCTTTCTTCCCAGCCTCCTGCCCCCACCCCAAAAGAGGCCTCAGAGACGCAGCAGAAAGTTTGGCCTCCCAGCCATCTCCAGAAAAGCAGGCTCTGGTCTCCTGTGGGTCGAGCCTCCATGCCCAAACATGGTCAAGTCTGAGCACGCAGGATTGGATACAAAGGCAAACTCCGCAGAGCAGGCAGGTATCCAGCCTATGGACAGCAGCCACGCTCGGGTCCTCCGCTCACATTTCCCAGAGTCATAGAGGAAAACCGATGTAAAACAACCCAGGCGAGCTGAGAACCAGGAAAGACCATCTGGGTCTATTTGGAAACTTTTCTTTACTCCATCTCCCGGGGCAGGCAGAGAAGCCCCAAATAGGAAATGATTTTCCTTTTGTGGCTGAGGGGAGGGAGGAGGAAACGAAGCCCCGAGGGGTTGGGCTCCTCCTCAAGCATGGTGTGTCCACAGTGGAGCAGCTTAACCACTCTGGCTTTTGCACTTGTAAGCTGTGTGACCCTGGGAAATTCACGGCACCTCTCTGGACCCGTTTACCACATGTGTTCTTGGTGTTTTTAAAAAAGTACTCAGAATAGAAATGATAGAGATTTAAGGAAAGAGAGGAAACACAAGCTGGAGAAAGAAGTACTCCATGGCTGCTTCCAACCAGCCAGTTGCAGGCACAGCTGGACTGGCCAGGGGCCTCGTGCAGACTGTTAAAATCCAAAGTGGGCAATAGGAGAGGTGTGTTCTATCAGTAAGCAAGAGAAGAGCAGCGTTTGTAGACAAAGCCATGTATCTAGACCTCCCCTAAGACCTCATCTGTGAAGTGAGCATTTTTAGAACTAAAACAAGCAACAGAAATAAACTCATCCTTGAAGCCCTCCTGAATCGGGCATGTGCCGGAAGTTGATGTCTTTTTTTCCCGAGTGATCAGAGGAGAAGCTGAAGCAGAAGTTTGCAGGCTTTGGTACCTGGGCAGAAGCTGGCCTTCCAGATGGCAATCCTACTGACCCAGTAGGGCTTTGCTCCGAGACCTTACACCCTTACCTACATAATACAGTCCTGGGCCACTGGAAGTTCTGGAGGTCAAGTGCCCTAGTTGCCAGCTGGTGAGTGCAGCCCAGCCATCCCTGCCAAATGGGCTGCATCTTATATCTGCTGTGAGGCAACATGAGGACCAGGAAGGAGAGCTGACGTTCAGACCTCCCTGATGCTCTCTGGCACTTAGTGCCTGACACCTGACTGCTTCCTAATCGAATCACTCTAACAGAGGAGTCAGCTGTATATCTAATGAACATCAGCAAAGGGGGATATTATAGCACCTGCTTTAGATGGCAAAGGCAGATTGACAGTGAGGGACAGCAGATCTAGAATTAATCCCAATGACAGTGATTGTCAGGATGGTTCTTGGTCTACTTAGGGACCAGAACAGTCCTTCCTGGGACCATGAACTAATGCAAAAGGGTCAGTCCTCCCTCCTACTCCCCTGGAGGAGAGACAGTGACACAGAGATAGACTGCCATTTTGAAGTATCTTCAAAGGGCTACTTAACTTGTAATTCACTAACAGTGTTAGAGAAGTTAACACGTTCATGATTTATAAACAAATACTAGCATCTATGCAGTGGTTTTCTCTTGGAAGATGCAAGGAAGGCAGCTGGCAACTCTTCTGCTGCACCTATGTGAACCACTACCAAAAGGTATAGTTGAGCTTTCTCTCTCACCTGGATGTGTGCATAAAACCGAGGTCCTTGGCTGGCTGTGGGGTTGTGTGTGACAGATGGCTTTATAAGGAAGAAATGATGTCACTGTGACAATAAGTATTGATGCTTTGCATTAGCACAGCGTGTTAGAAATTATAAAATGCCCTCCTTGATTTCAGCTTCCCCACAACCCTCTCTGGTAATAAGCACTGGAGACTTGCAGTGATCCACTGAGGTGGAGCTTTTGTATCCTGAGCTGTACTTTTCCATCTCTTAACACAAAGATAACTGGGCCTTTCGTGAGTAATGAGAAAACATCAAAGCTACCCAGCTACTCATCTAGCTACCCAGCTACCCATGTAGTACATAGATTATACTTTCCAAGTATGACACCAGTGTACATCTAATCTCCCATATTCTTTTTACAATGTGACAGCCACATCCTTCTATTAAAAGGAGCATTTCTGTCCTTTTTCCTCCAGCCTGGATGGAACTCTGTACCTGCTGTGACAGATTCCAGATGATAGTTCCAGTTTAGATCTCAGCCAGTAATTACTGTAGCATCTTTCATTAAACACGAGAGTGAAGGTGTCTGCAGAGTCTCATGTCTTAGAATCCCCAGCAGAGGCCTCTTCAGATACCATAGATGAGAGAAATTACAAATCATAAACCCACGAATAGAACAGGTGTATGTTTCATGTACTGGGACACACGTTGGGGTGATTTGTTTTGCAGCCTGTGTAATTGAGACACATTGTAAGTGGAAGCTAATACAAAATATTGTCACCAGAAAAGTGGGGTTGCTGCTGTGACTTTACCTGACCATATGTTTAGAAGCTGTTATGGCTTAGAGCCGAACATTCCCCTAAAGCCTCATGTGTTCAGAGGTTGGACATGTGGCAGGTAATTGGATCATGCAAGTACCATACTAACTGGTAGATTAATCCATTAATGAATCCAAAACTAAAAGTGCCATTAATAGCCGAGGCTTTGAGGGAAGAATCAGTTCACTGTGGGCACAAACTCAAAAGGGATAGCTCCTCCTCCATTTCTCCTTTCACTCTCTTCCTGGCTGACATGAAGTAAGTAGCTTTCCCGTGCTCTAGGACCTTCTACCATGTGTTTCAGCCTTGGAGCTGACTACCTGTGGATGACTATATTATGGCCAAAATAAAGCTTCACTCCTTTAAATTATGGGTATCAAATACTTGCATCCCATTGACAAGGAAGTGACTAAGACAGAGAGGCCTTCAACACTAATTTGTGGGAGGATTTGGCAAAGATGTGGAGAAGTAGGCTAGAGAAACCTTAGAATGCAGTAAGCAGTCTGACTGGTAGTCCTGATGAGAGTACAGAAGAAGATAAGAATGCTGATAGGAATGCAGACAGCACAATCCAGGTTTGAGTTTCTGTTGACAGTTGGACTGGCAGTCATGTCTGTGACCTTCCAGTTTAAAATCTGTTTACACTTTGCCCAAGTTCTGATACTTTGTAAGAGACTAAAATTAAGGACAGAGGACTAATTAATCTGGTGGAGGAAATTCAAAAGAGCCTAAAATTCAGGCTGTGGAATGTGTACTGCAGGCTACTTTTAGCCAGATTATAGTGAGAACTGAGAGAAAAAGGCAGGGCAGGAAAGTTTGAAAAACTTAAAGTTTGTCCCAGAAGGGGCCAAAGACGGTATGGCTGCTAAAAAGATGAGCACCATTGGAAGGAAACCAAGCACTGTTACTTGTGGTGGCGCACACCTATAATCCCAGCACTCCAGTGGCTAAGGCAGGAGAATCACTACAAGTTTGAGGCTGACAGAATTTGAAGCCAGCCTGGGCTACATAGTCATTTCAAAACCAGCCTGAACTATAAACTATGTAGCAAGATCCTGTCTCAAAAACACAACCCCCCCAAAAAACAAAAAACAAAAAACAAAAAAACGACAAATACTTTTTACAGAAACAAGAGAAAAGATGTCTTAAAGCACATAAAAAATCAAGAAATCCTCACTTATTACAGATTTAAGGGTATAAACTGTTAACTGTTCTGTTGAGAAGAGTCTTTGTGACCTCTGCTTGAGAACGGCCTCGTAGGATTCATTTACCATGCTCGTCCATCCAGAGACATTCACGGTCCAAGATAGTCATGATCTTGGCTGGCTGCTGCTTTTACTGACTTCAGACTTTAGCATTGTCCGCATGATGCTGGTTTTACTGACATGCACAATGCAGGAGTTACGGGGTCAGGAGACTTCTACCCAGATTTCTAGAAGACCAGACAAGGAGCTTGAGGGAACAATACATGAAACTGTGAGAGTGAAGCTGCAACTGTAGAGGAGACCTCAGCAAATCGGGTGTATCAGTCTGTATTTACTAGACAAAAAAACACAATACAAGATATATAAATATATGTACATAAGAATATATAAGATTGGCTTACAGTGGCCACCCACAGGGTTGGATGAGAAAGAGTCCAGAGGGTCTGTCTTCATACTGGAGACTGAAGGATTTAGTTGAAAATCTTGAGCTCACTGCAGTTTCTTGTGCAAGTCCATAGACCTGATGGGTCTGGTCTGGAAGCCGGAAGAGTCTATGCTGGGAGGAAGGCAGTAGGATCTGCCTAGAAGCCAGAGTCTGCACTGCAAGGCAGTAGATGATGTCCAAGGCAAAGAGAAGAGCTCCCCAAAGAAACAAAAGCAGCTTCATTCTTCCTCAATTCCTCTTAATAACATCCAGGCAATGAGCAGCCCTAGGGTGGATCTCCCATGCCTCAGGGGGTGCAATAGCTGAGCTGACTTAGCGAAGCTTCTCTTTTTTTTTAGGTTTTTTGAGACAGGGTCTC
>PVIR01008996.1:0-54735 GCA_004026965.1 Petromus typicus | reverse complement strand
TTTTTTTTAAGGTTTTTTTGAGACAGGGTCTCACTTTTGTGGTTCAGGCTGGCCCTGAGCTCAGCCTCAAACTCACATCATAGCAATCCTCCTGCCTCTGCCTCCCGAGTGCTGGGATGACAGGCGTGAGCCACCACGCCCGGCACTGTGGTATGCGGTACTGATTGCTGCTGGGCATGAGTCTCCACACCCAGTATAGGTATGTGGTTACCGGGGAATCGAACCCGGGTCCTTGTGCTTGCAAGACAGGCGCCAGAACCACTGAGCTAACTCCCCGGCCCCATGCTTTCCTTCTAAAGTTAGGAAAAAGACAAGGCTTTCTACTATTATTCCTGTTGTTCAACATAGTACTCAAAACATCAGCCAGAGTAATCAGAGAAAAAAACAAACAAACAAAAAAAAACCAAAGAGGATATGTATAAGGAAGGAAGAAATCAAATGGTCATAATTTTCAGACTACATAATCTTCTACATAGAAGGCCCCCCAAAATCTACCAGAAGACTCCAATAATTAGTAACCAAATTTAATAATGTAGTAGGATAATAAATTAACACATAAAATTAACAGTCTTTCTGTATACAATAATGAACTCACTGAGAAAAAGGAAAAATGCCTTTCACAATAGCAGCAAGAAAAATTAAGTATTTATGAATTAATCTAAGAAAATGAAAGTTCTCTATGATGAAAACTACAGTATTCTGAAAAGGGAAATTTTGAAAGGACATCAGAAAATGAAGACATTCCCTGTTCTTGGATAGGCAGAACCAATATAGTTAAAATGGCCATACTTCCAACACTGATACATAGATTTAATACAATCACAATAAAAATTCTAATAGCATTCTTCACACAACTGAGGTTCATCATGTGCTAAACTAAAATCAAAATGGATCAAAGAACTAAATTTTAAACAGAAACTCATTGGAAGATAATAGATAACTCTTGACACCATGGATGTAGGTGAGAACTTTTTGAACGGAATTCTGATTGTACAAAAAACAATACAAAAAACCAACAAATGGGACCATATCAAATTAAATCCTTCTGCACTGCAAAACCAATAATTCAGATAAAAGACAAACTATAGAGTGAGAAAAAAATTAACAGCTATTTCTCAGAGTACTAATATATAGAACATATAAAGAATACAAAAATTGAGATTCCCCACCCCAGAATAAAAGACCCAATTAAATAATGGGCAACCAAAATGACTGTACACTTCACAGAAGTACTTGTACTTTATACCTGGATAATAAATACGTGAAGAAATATTCAGCATTACTGTCATTAGAGAAATACAAATTAAAATAATACTGAGATTCTACCCTAGAAAGAATGGCCATCATTAAGAAATTAAATAACAAGTGAGGATGAGGATTACTTATACATTGTTAGTGGGAATGTAAACTAGCACTATACAACCATCTGTGGGGAAATCAGTATGAAGATTCCTTTAAAAACTAAAATCAGAACTTACTTTTGACCCAGCCAATTCTCCTATATTTTTTTCAAAAGTGTTGAGGACATCATATTACCATAATGTATACAAACTTGTGTGTATAAGCAGAACAATTCAAAATAGCTAAATCTTGGGAACAGTCTATATATTCATCAGCAGATGAGTGGATAAAGAAAATATGGATGGCCAGGCATGGTGGCTTATGCTGATTATCTCAGTACTTGGAAAACAGAGGCAGGGGGATTGCTGTGAGTTCGAGGCTAGCCTGGGCTACACAGTGAGTCCGGGGACAGCCAGAAGTGTTGGGAACCACCCTGTTTGGGAATTGCAAGGTCAAAATTGACCAGGCCTGGGGGGCAGGGATTTAGCTCAGTGGTTCCGGTGCCTGTCTTGCAAGCACAGGGACCTGGGTTCATCCCACATACAATACTGGGTGTGGAGACTCACGCCCAGCAGCAACAAGTACCACATACCACAGTGCCAGGCGTGGTGGCTCACGGCTGTAATCCCAGCACTCGGGAGGCAGAGGCAGGAGGATTGCTGTGGTGTGAGTTTGAGGCTGAGCTTGGGGCCAGCCTGAACTACAAAGTGAGACCCTGTCTCAAAAAACCTAAAAAAAAAAAAAAAAAAAAAAATTGACCAGGCCTTCCTGCCTGCAGACGGACTTTGAACTTGACTCATCTTCATCTCTGGTAGCAACAGGGACTCAATGGTCCCACATGCTGTGATGCTTCAGAGAAGAACTGCACCAGATCTCTCCCCTCTCAAGGACTATTGCTTCTCTAGGACTATTGTTGGTGTGGCCCTGCCTTTCCAGGTATTTTGGAATGTAGATTACAAAAGGTGTGGTAGGCTGGCGTCCGGAGTCCTTGCTGCCCAGAGTAGTATGGATCAGAACCAAACTCAGTTTTTTCTAAGTCTCATTTCTGCCTAATTATTAATTATTTCGCTATGTACCATTAACTCACGGGAGACTAGAACTTAATGCAAAAGTTCTAGTTACGTTCCCTTCCCCTGTTTACCACACAGAACCACAAAGCAAGACCCTGTCTCAGACAACTGAAAGAAAGAAAGAAAGAAAGAAAGAAAGAAAGAAAGAAAGAAAGAAAGAAAGAAAGGTAGAATACTCTGCCTTAAAGAAAGACAAATGAATTAGTTATAGGCAAATGGATGTACTTCGAGGTGATAGGGTTAAGTGAAACAAATCTGAAACAGAAGCTTAAACATGGTTTTTCATATATGGGAAACCCAAAATATAAATGAAAAGCAAAATTAAAGATAGATAATAGGAGACAGGGAGATAGATCTTTCTCAAAGCGGAAGGGAATGTACAGATGGAGGGAAAGGGGAGAAAGGGAGGGAAGAGGATGAAAATGGTATTAAGATGTGTTATGTACATAAAATGTGATTCATACATAAAATTGTGATTCTCTTTCCATACACAGTGTTCCCTGTCTGCCTTCTGGTGATCCCTCTCTGGAACATGCACCACCTCTCATATCTGGATGTGTGTAACTTGCTTTTCAAGTTATCTGGCTCCCCTCGAGTTCATTTTCAGGATAGCAAAGATGTTTGTCTTTCTGGTCCCTGCTGTATTACTTTCACCAAGAAGAGAATTTCCATGTGATCAATATTCAATAACTATTATGAATAGTTTTAATTTTTTATCAAATCATCTATAGAAGTAATTACACATATTTTACTGGTTCTAGTTTTTATTTAATCTACTGTGTGTATATTTTTATGTTAAAATTTATGTACTATATTTTTAACTTACAAATGCTTTGCTGTACACATAAAAATCAAACTATATTTCTGTCATTATTATCAGATAAACACAATTCTATGAATCATTGAAGTAAGTCTTTTCTCCGATTTCTTTAGATGATTTACTGTTTTCCAAAATTTAAATTGAACAAATATTGAAGGTAATTCATTTTGTTAGTCATCTGCTTTATCCTAATCACTTAAAAATTAGTTTTCTCTATTCAGAATTTAAATTTTGTCAAAGCAAATTTATCTATCTTTTCTTCATAATTTTGCCTATATTTAATCTATACATTTGCATATTTTAAATTTCATACAATTATATTCTTCTGTGGAAGACTTTGTTCTGTTCTATTTATTTCAACATCTTACACAGGCATTTATACACCTTTTTTTTTCATTTATTCAGTTTATTGGTACATTTTAGATATACATCATGGTCACATTCAAAATTATAAATTTGTACCTGTAAATGGTGTATCTTGATTTTCATTCTATCTTATTCCTCTACACTGCCTATTATCCTTATCCCCCATATACATAAGCTTTTTTTTCCATATTTTTATTTTTACCATCAGTTTTTCTTTCCCTTCTTTATTTCCCCTACCCCCTGTCCTTTTTCTCTTTGACCATTTTCTCCCTAGTTCACAACACCTATCATACATTCTGGACCTCATTTATACCTTCAGTTTCTCATCCTAGAGAAATGATATGGTATTTACACATCTGTGCCCTATTGCACTTCTGAGTATATCCTCTAAATATAACCACTTAAGTATAAATGTCTTTAATTTAGCATTCTTTTTATTTTTATTTTATTTATTTATTTATTTATTTATTTATTTATTTATTTTGAGATAGGGTCTCACTTTGTAGTTCAGGCTGGCTCTGAGCTCAGCCTCAAATTCACATCACAGCAATCCTGCTGCCTCTGCCTCCCGAGTGCTGGGATTACAGATATGAGCCACCACGCTTGGCACTGGTATGTGGTACTGGTTGCTGCTGGGCATGAATCTACATGCCCAGGATTGTTTATGGTTTCCAGGGGAATTGAACCCCAGGCCCTTGCACTTGCAAGACAGGCTCTGGAACCACTGAGCTAAATCCTTTGCCCTAATTTAGCATTCTTTATGGCTGAGTAATACTCTATAAAAAAAAAAAAAAAACATATTTTCTTTCTCCAGTCTCTGGTTGATGGGCATTTTGGTTGGTTCCAAGATTTAGCTATTACAAACTATGCTGATATAAACTTGGGTGCACATATGTCACTGTGATAAGATGCTTTTAATTCTTTCATGTATATTCTTTGCAGGGAAATGGAAAGGTCAAATAGGACCTCTAGTCCTAGTTTTTTATAGAATCTCAAAATGATTTCCCTAGTGGTTGCACCAGTTTACATTCCCACCAGCAGTGGAAAAGGGTTCCTTTCTCCCCACAGCCCTACCAGCATCTATTGCTGGTTGATTTTGTGATAGCAGCCATTCTTTTTAGAGTGAGATAAAATCTCAGTGTTGTTTTCATCTGCATCTCTTAAATGAGCAGTGATGTTAGACATTTTTTTCATGTGTTTCTTTGCTGCTTTTATGTCTGGAGTTGTTTCTGCATCTTCTCCTTTTAATATTTTATTCTTCTTTTCAGATTCTGGTATTTTGATGATAATATGCCTCGGTGTTATTTATTTATTTTGATAGAGATTGGTTGGAGTCCTGTATGCCTCACTTATTTGTATGTCAAATTCTTTTCTCCTGCTTGGGAAGTTTTCTATTATTACACTTGTATAACACTTTTTTTAAAAAATGTGATTTGCATTATCTTCTATTTCTTCATTGACTATCAGTTTTACATTGTTCTTCTTTTCATCATCTAGTAGCTGCTAGATTGATTTCTCACAGTCCCTTATGATTTCTAAAAAAATCTTTCCTTTCTTGTCACTAACTTCAATTCTATCTTCTATTTCTGAAAATCTGTCTTCACATTCACTAGCTATACAGCATAAGCTTTCAATGGCGTTCTTAATTTCTTGAATTTCCATTTGAATCTGTTTATTGGATCCCATCATGTTCATGGGTGCTCTATTTTTTTTTTATCTGTATCTTTCACCATGATCACCATTTCTGCTGTTATCTGAGAGATTATTTTTGATTTATTTTTTTCCAGGTCCTCCTTTGTTGTCAGTTCAAGGAGTCCAGGTGGCTGAGTTTCAGATTGGTCTGTTTCATTGGATCCTAACTCTTCCGTTGACGATATGGAATTCTTGGATTGTACCTCATTTGGGTGTTTTCTTATTCTTATTTGCTGCTGTCATTGATGATTTTGGTTTAATCCCTGGACTAATGTCTCTAAACTTCTTACTGTAAATAATTACTTCCTGGGTCATCCTCCTGATATAATTGGCCCTTAGGCCTCTGTGTAAGTCCCAGCACAACCATAGTACTTCCTCACTGCATGCCAGACCTAGGTTCAGACTCACACAGTGATCTCAGTGTTGCGCAGAGATCCGGGCAGGTCACACACTGAAGCCCTCTATATAGGTCCCAGCACAGGCACAACACTTACTCCATGTGGGCAGACACCTACATGTGCTCTCTGGGACTCCTTCTCAAATGATGATCCTGTGAGAGGTCAGGGTGGATTAATGCCCACAGGCCCTGCAGCACAACCTCATTTACTCCCATGTTTACAATTCTTTACAGTGTTTTTACCATCTTATAGTAGATCAGTCTGTACATGTCATAGGCCCTCAAAATCACTCAGAAATTTCCTTCAACATTATTTCAATTTGATTGTGTATTTTATGACTTTTTACTATATCCTTTATCAGAGTACAAGTGCCAATAACTGAATCTGCAGATCATACATTCCATTGCTAAGCAGAACATTTTTATTTATTTTTTTTAGCTTTTTTGAGGCAGGGTCTTATAATTCAGGCTGGCCCTGAAATCACTATGCAGTTCACACTAGCCTCGAACTCAGAGCAACTCTCTTGCCTCTGCCTCTTGAGTGATAGAATTACAGGTGTGAGCCACCATGCCTGGCATTGTGGCATGTGGTACAGGGGATCAAACTTGGTACCTTCCACTTGCCAGGCAGATGGTGGAACCCCTGAGCTAAATCCCTGGCCTGAAAATTTTTATTTTGACAAAATACCATTTGTTTATTTTTGCCTTCATTTTCTAAGTTATTGGTGTCTAATCTGAGAAATCCTTCACAAGACCATTGTCAAGAAATATTCAGCTTATGTTGTCTTCTAGAAGTTTTATAGTTTCCAATCTTACATTTATGACTTTAATTCATTTTGAGTTTAGGTGCATGCATGATGAAAGTAAGAGCCCAGTTTCATACTTTTACTTGTGGAGATCTTGTTATCCCAACATAATGTGTTGAAAAAAACTATCATTTTCCCATTGTATATTCTTTGTAACCTTGTCAAAGATAAGTTTTTTGTATATACATGAGTTTATTTTACAGTGTACACATTGTGAAACACAGCTACAGGCTTTGAAACCACATTATGATCTACTAAAGACTTGAGAGACTATCTATGCAAACTTCAAACCCAGTGCTAAATTGTGGAGTGATTAATGTGTGTTTGTATTTAATTTACACCATCATTGTGCATATTTACGGATCACACTATGACATAGGTATATGGGCTTGCTTTTCTGAAATGTGATGCTCACCATAACTTTATCAGTCTAAGAAATTTTCAATATTTCTTTGGGAAAAGTTGGAATCAGGAGTTATTCAGAACAAAGTATTGAGAAAGCTGCGCTTTCAGGCTGCAGGAGACATGTTTTCCTGACTCTAGCATTGAGATCATGGTCATCCCCTACATGTCTACTTTTTCCATTTCACATTGTTACCCTACTACCTTCATGCCATTAAGAATTTCACGTATTCTTACATCAAATGTACACTCAAAACACCTGGCAAGGAGTTGGTTTGTCTGCCAGATTATTGGTACAGATAAAAACTTGAAAAAACACTGATAATCCTGTACAAAGCTGTGAGTAAAGAATAATAATCAGGTTTAAACCAAAAGTATAATTACAGAGAGACACTTTAAAGTAATTTTACCATTTATACATATACACACATATTGTCCAAGATAACCCTAAGGATCAATAGTCCTTTAACTTTCTATTTTTACCTAAATGCACTAAATATCTATT
The DNA here is from genome assembly GCA_004026965.1 of Petromus typicus. Classification (NCBI taxonomy): domain Eukaryota; kingdom Metazoa; phylum Chordata; class Mammalia; order Rodentia; family Petromuridae; genus Petromus; species Petromus typicus. Next base: position 47,336 of record PVIR01008996.1, on the reverse strand, counting down.
GCACATCAATATCATTAAACCACACTAAAAGAATTTAACAAAAGTGAGGAATATTCATGTAGCTATGAAGAGAAAAGTATTCTAGATTAATATGCCATGAGTTCACAGATTCTAACATAGAAGCGCATCTGGGGTCAGAACATGTGGAGTTTAGAATCTGAGTATGTTCCCTAGATTTGCTCTAAAAGGTAAAAAGTTAGTTGCTTTACTCAAACAAATTGTAGTATAAAACTTAAAATCTAGTGGTAAGAAATATTTTTGGAATAGATATTTTCTGAATTTATTCTTATAGAAGAAATATCAAATATTTGAGAGGCATAGGAACACAATAGAGAAACAAAAACTCCATCTCAGTTGTGCCTCTGGCAGGCTTCTCAAAACTGCGAGCAACCACCGCCAGCTGTCTGTGAGCTTAGGCGGTAAGACTCAGAGTCCAGATGGTAAGCTTGCTATTTATAAAGCAGGTAACAGTAAGGGAAGGCATCTAAACTACTGATGTTGTTGTGCTGAACACAACAGAACAGGAACATCCTCAGGTTTTGAAAATGGCATTAATGTCAAGTATCTAATTAGCAACCACAAGTTCTCTTGTGGCATCTCTTGAGGTAATGCAGTAGATTCCTTACAATACAGTTCATGGGTACATGTTTTTTCCATGAGGTTCCTGTGACACTTTCTGAGGTCTAGAGGGCTGACATGAGGGCATGAGCTCCATTTTGCTGTTCATTTGCTTGGCAAGGACACATGCATACTGCTGGGCAAGTTATTCACTATAAAAGGAAACTAGGCAGAGACAAAAGAGGGCTGGGATCCATCTTACATTCTGTTCACCAAGTCTAGTACCTGTGGGCTGCATCATGTACAGGGATCACTCCTTTCAGTTTTTTCATGGGACTTCCTGGTCTAGACTAGAGGTAGCACACATACTGTTTTTGAAATTAAACAATTTGCCAAAGGTGCACTCAATAATCAACCACCTCTCTCTCTTAGTCAATTTTTTGTGTTTATTAAATTTGTAGCCCACTCATTACAACAGGCTTCAAAGCATTATCAACGTAGATGATATCAACATAGTCTTTATTCTGAGAACAGTTTGGATGCATCAAGTTCAATTTTTAGGTCTTTTCCAATTTTGTTTTGGCCTTTTCTTTACTCAGAAATTCACCATGTTTGCTAGTTAACAGTTAACACAGATCTACAGTAAAGGCTTACAAACTGTGATTTAAAATGATATACTATGTGAATATCAATTAGAGGAATACATAGAAAATTAAATATATCAAACCTTCATTAAAGTGATATCAACATGATTTATTTGACATGTACATTATGGTTCCTCTCATACATTATAACCTTGTGTTTCAGTGGTCACTGAATAGAGATTTTCACTTTGAGATCTACAAATTTCTGAGGCCTTTCTCATACGGTAAAGAGTTGAATAGGAATGTTCTGAGACTCTGCTTACAATATGATACTCATATTCTCCTTTGTTTCACAACTGAATTGTCAAAATCAATAAGGCAGGGTACCTTCCTCTGGGCCTTTCTACCTTCAGACTTTGTGATATGCCTCTATTCTTGCTGAGTATCCCTCCGGAAAAGCCATCACTACACTGTGGACTCTGACATTTGCTTGCTCTTCTGTTTTCTCTAGTAGAAGATAACATCTGAAGAACAGAGACCTTGTCTTCTTTGTTTCTGCCTTCATAATATCTGACACATATTAGGTGGCCCATAAGCATTGGCCAAATGATATGTATGGAAGAAAATGTCATTGTAGGTCTATTCCTGCAGACCTAAATTCATAAATAATCTTCCTTCAACTGTCTTACCCAGAAATCTAGAAAATATGTAAGACAGACAAAAATTCAGAAGACATAAAATGTACACAGAGACATTGCTTGATGCAGCTTTTAACTTGCTTGGGTCTTCAGGGTGAATCTGTCAATCACTGTGCTATGAAATAGGGAACAAAGATAAGATGAGAACATGTGCTGAACACAATGGAAAGGAGGAATTACATAAATAAATACACAGAAATAATGAACATCTATAATCATGGCCCCATTTTAGTCATTTGAAAGTAAGTAACCTAGGTTTCAGCCCCTCTTTCATTCTTTGTTGTTATTAACTCTACTCTTTTCTAATATTTAGATAGGCAGGTTGAGGTTCTAAAGCATCACACTTCTCGTTGATTAAATAAAAAATTTAACTAAAATCCTTTCTAACCCTAACTTTATACGAATGGCAAGAACTTTCAGAATTCACCTCTGCCATTGTTGGCTTTGCATTTCTAACAAGTGTCAGAAGAGGGCAGTCTTTACTTACAGTAAGAAAACTATGAGCCATTTTTAACTTCACTAGACTTCACAAGAAGGATGGAAGAAGTATTAAACACTTTCTTGGATTTGGGTGAGTGTATTAGACGTTAAGAATAGCAAGTATGTGGACATCCTGGCATTCACTCTGGCAAATACAGTGAATGAGACAGTCTCTCTTGTTCCCTCGTGAGTAAATCCCTGATGTTGGCTAGTTTCTGACATTCAATAAATCAATGATAGATAAACAATAAACACAGGATGGGGTCTTTAAGCCAGCTGCAGGCATAAATGTGAAAGAGACAAATCTTCCCTTCAGGCTCCTCTTCTCAGCCATCCTCTGGGACTTACCTTTGCTTTTGTGGCCCTAACAATTCTGCACACCTGTAGCTCTCCCCTTTTCCTCATCTTCCTTAAGATGACTGATTTATCTATTCAATTATTTAACACATATATTGAACACTTGATAGATACTAAATTCTCTGATTCCTCTGTCTTGGACAAAATGCACTCTAAATTACCTGATGCCTTAAGATCCAGTAGTTCATAACTACATCAGGGAGCAATTTAGGCTGGGATTCATCTACATTTAATATGTACCAGGAAACAGATTTTACAACAGAAAAGAAGTTACAAATACTGCACACATCGGGTAGAGAAAGTAGTCCTTTGGGGAATATCTACCCGTTCAGCTTCCTCAGACCCTGACTTGTGCGTCCCCTTTGGGTTACCCTCATTGCCTTGTTTCAAACAAAGCAAATGGGAAGAGCAAAGAGCTCGGGGTCATTAACCCCGCCCACTCCAGCTGGTGCTGTCTAGGGAGGTGGCGCTCTCCAGGGGCACCACTGGCCGTTTTCCGAGGGTTCCAGTCTGAGGTTCTCTCTAAAGGTTTGCTACTCTGCTTTTAATGTCGCCCCTAACCCTCACTGCTCATTACAGATTTTATTAACAGAATTTTTTTTTGGGGGGGAGCACTTTTAGGCTGACAGAAAAATTGAGCTTATCCATTAATTCTTTCATGGACTATGCCTTTGAAATTGCATCTACAAAGCCTTCACCAAACCCTAGGCCATGGATCTACTTTCCTTCCTTCCGTTTTTCTGTCCTTCCTCTCTTCCTTCTCTCCTTGTTTCCTTCCCTCCCTCCCTCCCTTCCTTCCATCCATCCTTCCTTCCTTCCTTCCCTCCCGTGGCTGTCCAGTTGTTCCAACATTGTTTATTGAAAAGACTAACTTTGCTCTTTTTTGATGCCTCTGCTCGTGGTTTAAAATTCAGCTCACTTTATTTTTATGCTCATTTTATTTTTATTTTTCTATTTTAAGGATCCTTATTTTGCTATTTATCTCTTTTGCCAAGAACACTATATTAATTACTGCGGCTTTACACTAGGTTTTAAAGTTGCATGGTTCCAGTTATCCAACTTTATTTTCTGTTTTACTAATGTGTCAGTTATTCTCAGTCTTTTGTCCCTACACATAAATTTTAGAATCAGTGTGCTGATATCCACAAAATACCTTTCAGGATTGTGACTAACAGTGAACTGGGAAGAACAGATGTTTTGATGATATTGACTCTTTCTATTCATAAAGATGGAATATTTATTTAGGGCTTTTTTGTTGTTTCTTACATTAAAATTTCACAGTTTTTCTCATATGGATTGTACACACATTTTTTTAAGATCTGTACTCATTTCAGTTTGGAAGATGCTAATATGAACGATATTATGGTTTTTACTTCATGTTGCAGTTATGCATTGCTGGTATACAAGAGAGTTGTAAATGTTGTACATTCCTCTTATATCCCACAGCCTTCTTAAATTGCTAATTCTAGGAGGAGATTATTATTGCCCTTGTTGATGTACTGATTCTTTCAGCTATTCGAGCTGGCCAATAATCTTAACTATGAACATACACTTTTTTTCTTTCCAAATCTATACACTTTGTTTCCTAATGTAGAAAAGGCAGGGTATCACCTTGGTAGGACATCTCCTACTTTCTTACCACGGAGTATAATGTAGATTCATTTATTTTTTAATCAAATTTAGGAAGTTCTTTATTTCTGCTTTATTGAGAGATTTGGCCATAAGTGGATACTGAATTTTGTCACATACGTTTCCTGCATTTATTATGATCATGTGATTTCTTTCTTCTTTAGCTTGTTCATGTACTGGGATGCATTAACTGACTGCCAAATGTTGAACTACTTTGCCTACTTGACATAAATTCCATTTGGGCAAGCTGTGTAATTCTTTCTACACACTGTTGTATTTGATTTTCTAGGTTCCTGTTGAAGAGATTTTTAGGCTTTCTAAAATTTCTTCTCTCTCTCTCTTCATCCCTTCCCTTCCCTCCTCTCCTTTCCTCTTTTCTCCCCTTCTTTCTCTACAATTGCAGGCGTGGTGGAAGTGTATTATTAGCTCATGAGTTAAGCTTTGTTTCAAATCTGGCTCTGCTGCTGTCCAGCCACTGAGCCAGACCAAACATTCACCCTTCTCAGCATATTCACTTTCTTGTGTATAAGCACTCAGGATATTTAACATTGGCGTCTAACTCATATTATCAAAATTCTGATTCTATCACTAATTTACTTCATTTCAGTTGAGAAATGCTATCAATATGTGGAAGTGCTTATTTTTCTGTTTGTTACCATCTTGACATTGCCTTTTTTTTTTGAGAGAGGGTCTCACTTTTGTAGTTCAGGCCAGCCCGGAGTTCACTATGTAGCTCAGGCAAGCCTTGAACTCACAGCAATCCTCTTGCTTCTGTCTCCTGAGCGTTGTGATTACAGGTATGAGTCACCATGCTCAGCACTGTGGTATGTGGTTACCTGGGATCGAACTTGGGAACTTCTACTTGCAAGGCAGACGGTGGAACCACTGAGTTAAATCCCTGGTCTAACATTGCTCTTTTCAATACTATATCATCAGTCCACCCTTACTGTGCATTCTTTCTAGAAAACTTCAGCCATGGCATTCCTTAGAGCAGTGTCATTACTAGAAACACCACATCAGTATGTTTTCTTTCATACTTCCTTTCAATTTCGTGCATGCTCTTAGAGCCATCCTTAGAGAACCATTTTATTCAAGTGAAATTAAGAACACTAAGAACATGGGGCCGGGGATTTAGCTCAGTGGTTCTGGCGCCTGTTTTGCAAGTGCAAGGATCCAGGTTTGATCCTCAGTAACCACATACAATACTGGGTGTGGAGAATAAAATACTGGGTGTGGAGACACGCCCAGCAGCAATCAGTACCACATACCACAGTGCCAGGTGTGGTGGCTCACACCTGTAATCCCAGCACTCGGGAGGCAGAGGCAGGAGGACTGCTGTGATGTGAGTTTGAGGCTGAGCTCTGGGCCAGCCTGAACTACAAAGTGAGACCCTCTCTCAAAAACCTAAAAAAACAAAACAAAACAAAAAAATCCACTAGGAACAGTCCAGAAGAACAAAATATATCCCAAGAGGACAATAGGACAATGTGAGAGTCAGTAGTGTCTCTGTAAGTATGGAGCAACTGCCACTCTATTTTAGGACTTGAGGTTTAGCATCTATCTGCCTGGTGCTGACAGCAGTCACAGTGTCTCTCACAGTTAGTCTCCTGTAAAATAGGAACTTTTCAATCATGTGGTTCCATGAGACAGATGCCTTGACCTAGACATGCAGACACATTCACACACAATCACATATACATCTGCACACAGCATTTGTGGCTTAGAACAATTTATACATTTGCCATCTCCCAAAATCCAAATCTTCCTCAACTTGCTTTTTTACATATCCTTTCATAAAAGAAAGTTCTTGGTCACAAAAATATAGCAATTACATAATCTCAGAGTAAATGATCCTTCTTTCAATTACATACATTTAATTCTGGGTTAGGGATTTAGCTCAGTGGGGCTGACATCTGCCTGAAGAGCTCAAGGTCCTGAGTTCAATCAGGTTCCCTGTACCACATACCAAAATGCCAGGCGTGGTGGCATTTGTTGTGATCTGTAATCACAACACTTGAGGGCAGAGGCAGAAGGATTGCAGAGACTGGCCTGGACTACCTAGTGAGCTCAGGGCCAGTCTGAACTACAAAGCAAGACCCTGTCTCAAAAAACTAAAAAAAATTTACAAATAAATAAATTTAACTCTAAGAAAAAGCCTCCACATTATTCTTATTCTTCTCATTTTACTTCTTGGTAGTGAAATTTTGTCACACACCTGTGTTTGGAAACCACCAGCACAGACAATCATTTAACGAGGTGCACAGAGCTGGGAAAGGCTGACTCACCTCACAAGGTGACAGTTTGGTTAGTCTTCCAGGGAGACTTGCTGACCTCAGTTCAACCTCAGGGTGTAAGTAGTTAGGACTATTGTGTACCTCCTCCATTTTCAGAGATCATCTTTGCGGCACAGAAAGAAAACCCACTATTTCAGTACTTTGATGATTTTTTTTTATGTTGGATAACTCATGAGATTAACTCCCATGAATGTTCATTTGTCTTGAGAATAGAGCTCATCTCAAGAATCTTTGGGAGAGTCTGAATGCTCAGCATTTCAGGCACTGCCCAAAGCAGGAGCATATACAATCTCTGCCCCTGAGGTTATAACTTTCTAGCGTTCATACATGCAGCACAATCCTATTAATTAACCAGTGTCAGGTTCTTAATTTGATTTTCATTTGGCTTTAGTGTTTTAATAAAAGAAGGGGCTGGGGAGGGACATACGGGAGAAAGCAGGTGAGACAGACAAACAGAGGAGGGTGGTGAGAAAGAAGCAAAGGAAGGAGGGAGAAAGAGGGAGAGAAGGACGGAGGGGAAAATGCAAAGCAATGGCTGGTCAGGAGTTTATGGGAAGCAAAACTCTGATCCTGCCCAGCTTGTCTGGGAATTTTTCCTCTTTATGGGTGATTTGTTAACTGCTGTCTGCTCAGTCTTTCCAAAGAGTCAATTTTGTACTGAAATCCTCACTTTAGAGACACCAAGGCTGAGCCAATACTGTTTTCCAGGAATAGGGTTTTATAGATGAAGGCATTTCACGTAATATGTGGCACGATGAATATTCTGCCTGCTGCTTAAGAACATAGTCACTCTGGAGGTGCAAAAAGGAGTGATAATATTACTACTTTAAAGCTCTAAGTTTTTTAGAAAGTTTCTTCCTTTCCAGAACAAATTTGGGCCCACATCACAGTGGGTATGAAATATTTCAATTTTCAAACACCTAAACTCTAACAGACATTTCATTAATGTTTCAAAGTAAGTGCCAGGACATTCAGTACTAAAGACTAATTTTCATGTAGGAAATGACAATAACAACAAGAGCAGTAGAAATAGGAATAGATTTTTAACTATTTCTAAATGCCAACCATTGTCCTGAGCATACCAGTGGTGATCCTGCATTTAGTCCTTCCAATATCCCAGAGAGGCAGGAGATGTCTTATATATATTCCATACAAAAGGAAACTGTCTCACAGTTCAAGTTACTTAGTTAAAATTAATTAGATAAAACAATAGAACCACTATAGGAACCTTAAACTTTACAAGCATAGCCACCAAACTAATAGTTACTTTTCTTTTTTGTCTTGTTCCTGACTTTATTTTTTAAAATTGATTTTATTGGTATATTTTATACAGATATTATGATCACATTCAACATTTAGAATTTGTACCAGCACATGACATGACTTAATTCTCATCTTTCCTATTTCCTTGTCCCCTCATAACCCTTGACCCCTAAATACATAAGCTTTGTTTTCCTCTCTTTTTTCTTTCCCTTCCTTATTTACTCCTACCCCCTTTGCCTTCGAATATTTTCTTACTTTCTTACTATTTCATAATGCCTATCACACATTTTAGAACTCATTTATACCTTCAGTTCCTCATACCAGAAAAATGATACGATATTTACACATTTGTGTCCTATTTATTTCACTTCTGAGTATGTCCTCAAGGTACTTTCCTCACCAAAATGGGAAGCGAATAAAGCATCCTTTTATTTATTATTTATTATGCTATTTATTCTGGGCTTTAAAATCAGATAGGTTTCAATCCTGATTTTTTTTTTTTTTTGAGTCAGGGTCTCACTTTGTAGTTCAGCCTGGCTTGAGCTCTCTATGTAGCCCAGGTGAGCCTGGAACTCACAGCAATACTACTGCCTCTGCCTCCCAAGTGCTGGGATTAAAGGCATGAGCCACCATACCTGGCATTGTGGTATGTGGTACTGATTGCTGGTGGGCATGAGTCTCCATGTCCAAAACTTTTTTATGTGGTTACCAGGGACTGAATCAGGGACCTTGCACTTGCAAGGCAGGTGCCAAAACCACCGAGCTAAATCCCTGGCCCTCAATCCTGACTTTTAAGATGTTAAAAGTAGCTAAATTTCTCTGGGCCTTGGTTTTTCACTCATGAATGGAATGAACAAATCACTCTGCAAGATAATTGTGAAATCAAGAAGTAATTCATGGCAACCATCGATACAGGTGAAGTATACCACAGCATAAATAAGACATGGACTATCTTGATTAAACAGACAAACAGAGCCCAGGACCTCAAGAGAAGATCTGCAAGTAAAAGACAATTGATACTAGACCATCTTTGGGAAGATTTAAAAAAGCAAATTTTCTGTTAGCAACTAACTAAGTTAATAAAGCAAATTTTGAGTAAACTTGCAAAATAAGAAGAGAATGTACAATAAACACTGTCCAAATAAAGGAAGGAAACCTGATTATTACAAAAGATTAATCTCTGAGCCATATGCAATGAAATCAATTTACACAGTGAGAGATAATGAGACTTGTCCTTTCATATCATTCAACAGCCACAAAAGTAACTTAAATTAAACTCTGTGTTAAACTATATATACATAGTTCTCATCTTCTTGAGATACCTCACTCTCCCTTTTCCCACAGCTTGGCCAATGGCTGCCATACATTCCTTCACAACCCCTCAACCCCACCCCGGAATGGACTGGGACAACTTGCTTCAGTGTCTTCCTTGTAATTTAGTGACTGCCTCTTCCTCCTCTGACAGAATGTGCAACTCAGCTATCAACTGTGGTGCCCTTCCCTCAATACTATCACCCCAAACACTGCCATGGCCTCCCTGAAGAAAAGCCACTCTAAAGGATGCCTGGGATCAGGAGAGAAGAAATTAGGCCCATTATTAACATCTCCAGCCTCCCCAAACCTCAAAAGCTGTGACGAACATAACTAGCCCCTCTGCAGATTCCCTAGACACTTCTCTCTGCGATCCCAAGCTGTACCCACTTATACCAACAACAGGCTTGCAGCTGTTAAATCAGCAGAACTATCCTCACACCTCTTGGGTTGGCCTGAAAGGGCTCATTTTGGTGTACTTGCCCTTCTGTGCTACCACACAGGCTCTGGTAAAATAAAGCCTTGCTCTGGTGGTCTGGTGGTCCTATATACCTGCTCAAGATATCTTGGGTTGTATGATTTCAGAAACTCATGTAAATCTACTCAGGATTTATATCCTGTGGTATGGATAGAGAAGTCACTTTAGAATGAAAAAGTAATAAACACTAGGAATATTATCCCTGAAGAGTTCTAGAGACCAGAACCTAATGAAGATCAGCAGCAAAGAGGACCCAGCCATCAACTCAGAATTCTAGCACAAAGCACCATCCACCTGTGGTGGAGGGCAGCGGCAGAGACCAGCAGCTGGCAGTGTCAGCCAATGATATCCAGCATTAAGTGCTGTCAGTGTATGGCATCCAGGCTGCTAGCAAAACTGTACTTTGCCAATTAATTCATGATTTCTTTCTGAAATAAGCAAAGAACTTTCAAATGACTGGTGACCACTATAGGATATCTCTTTTTTAATGATCCCCAGGAAGAGAGAAGACAGTTAGGGTAAACTTTCCTGTTGGATGTATCAGCCATAACGAGTAAGGTCCCTGCCTTGGCCATCCCCAGCTACGTGGCCATTGCTACCTAAGTGAGTCTAACCACCCCATCATATTCTGTTCAGTATCTGACTTCTGTTTTTGTCTCTGTCTCTTTTATCTTGTTCTCACAAGATAGCTCTCTCCTATTTTCGGGTTTCAGGAGTCTGTAAAGATTCCTGGTGCTTTGAAAGACTCCTTACACACACCTGAGATTACTTGTTTTCCTAATTGTGAACTCTAAATTATTAATTTGCAGTTTGGAGAAATGAAGTGGAGGCCGGTAGGGAGATGAGCTGTAGCACTATAAAATAAATTTTATATTAATTTTATAAATTTTATATTAAATTTTAACTATAAAAGAGAAATTTTCTCTTTTTTGGTTACAGTTTGGCTTTAGGAGCACAGTACAGAGCTGATATAGAGTGGGTTGAGACCACCAGCTCTGTCCACGTGTCAAGATATTTGTTGTGATGGCAAAGTGAGACCATGGACAATGTTTTGCCATGCCAGGGAGATATGAGTAGTAAAATGGGTTGGGACTGTGGAGGACCCAATTTAACCACCTAGAGTGGAGGTTGATCTTCTAATTTAGGAAAATAAAGATTCTGGCCAAACAATGAATCACTCTTTGTAATACCATCTCTGAATTGATCTGTTCCATAAAAGAGAAGGGAAGAGACAAGAAATCATTTACAGCCAAGTTTTTATAAAGCTATTTGTGTGGCTGTGGTTTTTAAATCCTCACAGAACTCAGCAGACAGACCCCTGCTTTCAGTGGTTACCTCACTCCAACTGGCACCTACCTCACATTCAAATCCTGATATGGGGTCACTCTCTCTGTCTTTTTGCCCAATTGACAATTCTTTTCTCTACCTCTTCTACTTTGTCGAAGGCAGAAGCCTCTTCACCTCTGCTTCCACTATCATGACCCTGCAAACTAACAACCACAATTTACTCAGAGGAGTCTGTTCCCGCTGTGAGAAGTGTCAACTGAGGATGAAGCCTGGGAGTCTAGATCCCTTATAAAGACCCTAAATGGAACCCTGGGAATTCTATCCATAAAGAGAGAACAAAGCATTTTGTAACTTTTATTTCAAAAGGAATGGAAAAGCCTCTGGTTAAGTGTATCAATTATGACAAGGCCAAAGAGGTTAACACAAGAAAGAGAGGGGAATTCTCTTGTATTTTTAAGTTGCTTGTTGGAGACCTTCCAAAAGTATGGTCAGCAGTAGAGGAAGCCCTAATGTCCATGTATTTTATAATGCAGGTCTGCCCTCAGATATTAAGAGGAAGTTACAAAAACTTGAGGTGGGACCTCAAACCTTTCTGTCAGACTTGGTGAGGAGGCCTTGAATACTTATAATAAACAGTACCAGAGAGAAGAGGCAAAGAATGATAAGAGATTATTGGAAATTTCACAGATTTTGTTTGCTTTAGTTAATTCAACTCCTCCTTCAGGGCAACTCACAGGGCCCTCAAAAGTGTACTCAGTAAGAATTGGGTAAAAAACCAGTGAGCATATTATTGGAAGGACAATCATTGAAAAGGAAAATGTCCCAACAATCTTGGAAAGGGCCAGCTGTACAATAACTCATTCAAAGCCCAGAGTCAGATGTGTCCTCATGAAAAAGGGAGTCTGGTTAAGGGAGTCTGTGTGCCCTCTAATCTCCATTCCAAACAGAAGACATCACCATCACCTTGTGGGAACCTTGGATAACATTCACATAGTGGATTAAAAAAAAAAAAAATATATATATATATATATATATAAATTTGCTTTTGAACAGTAGGACATTTGCTCCAAAATTTCTGCCTAGGAATGTTTCATTTGTTTAGATTCTATAACTTACCAGGTTCTTCAGCCCCCAGCTTGAGGCACACCTTACCTGAGTTCTAGTGAGTGAATCAGCTGAAAGGGTGAATGCAGGCCCTTTCTGGAAATGGGTAGCTTTGACTGCATCTGGATGCCTACGTTTGTCTGATATGGAGAAGTCATATTATTACCCTTTGTCAGTCTAAGATCTATTGGATAACCATCAGAGCCCTTATTCAAAAACTAGGAGATGAACTTGGCTACAATTATATTTTGCAAATTCTCAGATATGGTGAGACTAGAGTAATCACCTAATGTAAGAACAGTGGACCACTGCTCAGAAAAGTCACTAAGTTGTTCATTAGCCAGTGTTTAGAAATATGGACTTTTCACTAGAAAAGCTGTCTTAAACGCAAAAGTGCATCAATAAACTAACAAAGATCAGCATTCCCCAATCTTCAGAAGCTATATCAGGCTCTTATGTTAGAAGGTATGAAATGTTCAAGATTGCTTTTTTTCTGGGTTAAAATTTATATAGAGGGGAATCAGTCTCTGTTTTGGTAAGAATGCTATAAAAGGCATGGAAGTTTTTTTATGCTGTTGAAAGGAAAGTGATTGTCTCCAGATTAAAAGTTTTGTAAGAAGCAATTTCAGGATGTAGATTTAAATGAGGAGATGAATGAGATGTAAACAGAGATGCACATTACAGGAGAATATTTTTGTATAAAGAATTTTGAATGGTGAGTTTTTGCCAGAAGGTTAAAATAGGTTGCAGAAAGTTCATAAGGGGTGAAGTTTGTGAAAAGGAATTTTATGTGTAGTGAAGCTAATTGTAGTTTACACTGAAAAGAGAAGCCCAAACAATGGATCCAGGAAGGTTGTTGGCAATGGTAGTGGACAAACCTCTGGAGAAGTGTTCTCCACTGCTCTCTTTGAGAGAATAGAAGATTCAGACTCAGAAACATTTCAATGGAGCAAGTCTGCCAGGTTCTTTCAGTTTTACTCCTAAATTTCATCTCCTAATGGAATTAAAGTTCATCTCTCCTTGCCACCATTATTTTAATGAACAGCCCATGATATCATAATTTAAATTAAGCAGCACCTTTGTTCTTGCTGAGTAGGCCCACAGATAGGCTATAGTTACTAGGTCAGAACTGCTTCTCTGCTGTAGGTAAATTCTCCCAAGGGCACAATGGAAGCCAGCACCACTGGTCCATTCCCGTGAAGAGCACGCCAAATCAATCTATAACTCATTCTATTCATTTGGGACATCTGTCTTAATCATCTTGTGAAAGCTTTTATCAGCCTGGATATATTTACCCTGATGTTTAGATAATTTCTAGATGATCATGTGGGGGTTGGCACTGAACATCTGTATTGGATCTATGTAGTATGTTCCACTCTCCATTGCTTACAGCTACCCTCTGTGTTGTTCGGATCTCCATTGTGACCTTGGTGGGATGCTGGCAAGGAGGTTAGCACTTTGGGTGGGGAATGGTGGTACTTCTGGGGAACACTGGATGTCCCACTGCAGGAAGTGCCAGAGATTGGGAGGATGTACATGCAAATTAGCAATAGGATATAGAGCTGAATTTTTAACTGTCCAAGGGCCAAGATGGTTTGTAATTTCATGGAGCTTAATTCTTATCACTATTTAAACAAAGTGATACTTTCTGCTGGACACAAACAGGTTTTGAGTATATGCTCTGGGCAAGAAGAAAATGATTAAAGAGAGGATTATGGTACTATGATAAAATATGGCTGGGGAGAGGGTGCTGGTGGAAGACCTTAATGTGTGGTAGAGATTGGCTCATCCTTATGAAGAAAGCTGGAAGCAATTCCTAGACCAGAAAAACTTGCAGGAATAGGTATTTGGTGTTCTAGAGAGTTAAGCTGTGATGGCATCAGAGTAAAGAAAGCTCAGCTAACATCTTGTAGTAGTAATTGCCTTTTTCGGTATGCTTAAATTGTTAGTAAGGTTTGTGCTTTTGAGAATAGAAGAATTCCATATTAAGCTAATAATGATGCAACATTCCCAACCAGCGTCACCAGAGCAGGAGCCAGGTCTCCACATATCACTACAGCACTCAGTAAAAGATTTTTATTCCTCTGATAGGCAGGGTAAATTGCCCCAGATCAGCTTCAAAACAGTTTCAGAAGATAGATTATCACCTCCATTTCCCCCTTAAGATTAAACAGAGTAAAATATCTCCAAGGAGAAATGAGAAAGATGAGAAGTATCTGGATCTCCTTATTTCTCTGTGCTAGGTAGAGTGGGTGTGGTTTGATCAACCTTTTTTTGTCCCTCCTCCACATCTCTTCACCCCCCCCCGATGAAAACAGAGAGCTTTCCTTGTTGTTCTCCCTGTTAGCTGCCACTTTCCCCCCAGTCCCTGACGGGAGGCCAGTGTAGTGCCTCTCCCCACTACTAACATCCCATTCTGCCTTTTGTGAGAAGGTGGGACTACTCTACCACCATCAAGACCGAGGGGAGGAGGGATTTGGGCCCACTGTCAATATCTCCAAACTTCACAAGCCTCAACACTCTGGAATGAACACAGCTAGCATTCCTAAAGACTCTCCTCTTTGAGTCCTGTCATTTTAAAGAGACGTAACAGTTGTCAAAGAGCTTATCTCATCAATTTCTATGAGATGACAAATGTAGCTGTCTGAGATACCCTCAGCTGCATTCAATTTGACCAATCACAGGCCTGAAGCTGCTATATAAATAGCACTGCACTGGCAATTTTTGGTTTAGTCTAGGAGGACTCCCTCTGGTTTATAAATACCCGCATGTTGTTACACAGGTCCTATTGAATCCTTGCTCCAGGGATCCTATAAACTCAATTGTTATTTATTTCTCAGGTAGTATATACTCCAAAGGTCCTCTTAATCTTGGGACCTTCTTATCCTGTGTGGTGTGGACAGAGCCATAGCTTTGAAGGAAAGAACAATAAATATTAGGGTCTTTTGGCCTGTAAGAGATCTGTAGACCAGGAGCCAACAAAGGTCAGTGACAGAAAAAAGCAACCAGCTGAGACAACCAATGACATCCAATATTAACTGGTGTTGAACAACGAGCTAATAAAGCTGCAAATTTATGATTCATGATTTCTGTCTGAAATGGGCAAGTGAACCTCCAGCTGACTGGCAACACTATGCTGTGAGGAGTCATCTTAGTGACTCTACTGACAAAGCCCTACAAAAGAGCTACAGAAAAGAAGCCTCCTAGTAAAAATCTTGACCGAAGGACATCCACAAGTCCACTCATGTCACTAGTCCATTGTGCCATGTGAGAGCTGAGTTTTAATCTTTCCACAGAGGAAACACTAAAGATGAAAGTTAAAAAAAAAGGTAAAAACATTAGGAAGGGTAGAACAGAAATATTAGCACATGTAGCAAAAGCAAAATTTAAAACAGTTTGAGGGAGATGCACTGTACTAGCAGCAAAGTCCCAGGAGCATTTTGCTAGCATTAGTTAGATTCTTTCATTCTACAGTAATGAAAAGGAAAGTAAATTACTTCTCGCTGCGAGTTTGTCTTAGTTCATAAATTGAACAGACACAAGCTGGAATTTAAGAAATTCAGTCAGATGTACTTAATTGCTATTTACTGAAAGAAAATCAGCAAGTATAATGTCTTTGGGGAGAGGTTAATGCAAATCTACTTTTTGGGAGAGGTCCTTCAAAGGATTTTTTTTTAATTTGTTAAATGTTAATATGTTTTTCAGGAGACAGTATGTATTTTAAAAACAGTTATGGGAACCCCCAAATATGGTTGTGATTATTTCCTCATTTTATACTGTGCACAGGGTTTCAAATCTGTCATTACATGAATGTCCAATAGACATTCAGAAGATGCTTGTTCAGTAATAGAGATAATTTGCTAATGGGTTTTAAATGATGCCTTATAATTAGGATTAATTACACACTTTGAGAGCAAATATATCTGATTAGTTCATTGCTTGTGTCTTTGATGAAGTTTATTGAACCTCTCTAAGCCTCAGAGTGTTCATTTGTAAACATCAAGGTATAATTAGCCCCTCCATTAGGTGGTCATTTAGATTACTGAAATAACTCATGTAAAGCTCTCTGAATCAGTTGCATAAATACTAAAAATGTTAGCTTGTATCACTTTTATGCTTCATCTTAGGTAAATAACATACACAACCCTTCAGTGTGCCCCAATGACTATGTAAGTTGTTTAAGCCTTTGTGAAAATATCAAGCATTTTTTCTCAGAACTGTACTTATTGTGTCTTCAGGGTAGTTTAATGAAAGCAGATGAAGAAAGAAGCACAGGACCAGGAAGGAGAAAATAGTTCACTTCTAACAGAGGAAATAGAAAAGAGCTTATTTTTCATGCTGGGTTCATAACAATCTCTGAAAGACACCACTGTAGAAGTACAGATTTCAGAGCTGAGTCACCCATAATAATAGTCTCACTACTTTTTTGTCTTAGAGAAAGAGGAATATGAAAAAAGGAAAACAGAAAACTTGCCTATATAAAAGATAGAGATCATTTCCACAGGCTGTGGGGACAGTGTGGCACAGTGGTGGAGTGGTAGGATACATCTAAATCTGACGTCTTATCTTAGCTTCTCGCTCCCTGAACTACTTAACAGCTTGTGCCTTTCTACTTCTTCATAGTGGAAAAAAAAATAAATGTCATAGATTTTTTTGTGAAGGCATAATGAAATGACAATCTTGGTAAAGGGCCTGCTCTATTTTGGCATCCACATAAGGTACTTGAAAAATAGCTTTCACATATTCTGTAGGAAAGGGAAATACTAGAATCCTTGCCAAGATATTATTTCATGCACTTGCTTACTCATCTCTTCTATAAGTATCCTGGTAGTTAAGAAAGATTTATATTGCACCAGTTTAGTTAAACCGGAATGGCATTTCCCAGAGGCAGTGTTCCTCCAAGCCCCAGATACCTCCCACTGCTGGGAAGATGGATAACACAGGAGGCTCTAATATAGCTCCAGCCCAGGCTGGCGCTGCTGACTTTCTGGGTTCCTGAAACAGGTGGCAACAGCCAAGGTCTAGACTTCTCTAGGTCCCATTGTCTCTCTTCACCCTGGTCTTTCAACTTCTGGCCTAATGGTCAGCTCTGTGAAAAAGGTACAATCTCCTCCTGCAGAAATCCTTCATACTTAAGTCTGGAAACTTGGATGCAGTGAGGCTTCCAGTTCATTCTTGAGAGCTCCAGTCTGGATTCACAGGTTCCAGCTTGCTCTGCCTTCCCCAACTCCACAATCATCTTTTCTTTGAAGTCACTAGGTTCCAGCATCAGACTTAGATACTAAATTTTTCTCTCTTTTTTTTTTTTTGTTTGTTTTTTGAGACAGGGTCTCGCTTTGTGGTTCAGGCTGGCCCTGAGCTCAGCCTCAAACTCACATCACTGCAATCCTCCTGCCTCTGCCTCCCGAGTGCTGGGATGACAGGCGTGAGCCACCACGCCCGGCACTGTGGTATGTGGTACTGGTTGCTGCTGGGCATGAGTCTCCATGCCCAGTATTGTATGTGGTTACCAAGGATCGAACCTGGGTCATTGCACTTGCAAGACAGGTGCTGGAACCACTGAGCTAAATCCCTGGCCCATTAGATACTAAATTTCATATGCTTTGTTTCTCCTATTTACATAGTTGTGTCAAATCCATACAATAAATCCCTATAAATATATGTGTGCCTATATTTCTCTACATATTTATGTATGTAAATATGTATTATCGGATATTCAATATAAATAAAATCATACAGCACACAATCTGTATGTTTTTTTTTTTAGCCTTTTCCAGGCTTAACCATCTGACAGCATATACTATTACCTTCTATTGTTAAATAATTTTTAATTATTGATTAATTATAATTTTATGTATATATACTTTATCACATTTTGTTTATTCATATTTATTTGTAGATGGGCATTTGGATTGTTTTCACTTTTTGGCATTCAAAAGAAGTAAGCTTCAAAACATAAATGCATTAAATGCCACTAATTGTACACTTTAAAATAGTTCATTTTGAATTACATGATTTTCACTTCAATACAAAAATTGCTTGAAATCTTTCATTGATTTTTATTGCAAGTATTTATTGAATATCTACCAAGTGCCACATACTAGTAACTGGCCTTGAACTGATGACCATAAATTGCACCGCATAATAGACCACTGAAGATTAATTTTAATGGGAAAATAAAATTTCAGGCCAAGATGTTTATATCAACCACACATTAGCAAATAACCTTTACTATCCACTGGACTTGCAGGCACATGTTAACAAAGAACTTTTGCTATACATTGGCCTTGAGCACTAGTACAAAATTTTAAAAGTTTATAAAGTCAGTTTCCTTTTGGGAAAAAAATATCCACATATTTTTATTGTTCACAGTGAAACCGAAAAGATCCCATAGAAGTTCATAGGTGCCAAATTGGTAAAAAGAACAGCTGTGTGGTCATTAAACTGAACATTTCTAGTGATCAGATTGGAGGCTTTCCACATGGGACTAAAAATCTGTTTCACATATTATTCTTTGTTCTGCTATTTTGCTAGAAGCCTGCCATTGATTGACTTCTTGACATGCACATAAAATCAATTAGCATCCTGCCTCTGAGAACAATTTTTTTAACATGTTGCTGCTTTTATCATTTAACCAACAAAGTTTTGTTTTGTATTTTTCCCATTTAGTCAACTGAGACACATTTCTTTCCACACCACTCCATACTGAAATAGAAAGGCATTTGGGAACATTTACCAACTTGCACATGTCAACAATTAAATGTCAATAGAATTTCTATGCTCAATATTTTGCATGCAAGGAGAGTATTACCCTAAATTTCGAGTCCTCTTAATGATTCCTGAACATATCAGTGTTGTCACCATGGAGTGACATCAGATAAAGGCCTTATATTTTCCTTAGAAAGGAAACAGTATGAAAGTAAACTCAAGGTCAAGGACACTCCTGGCCAGCTCTCTTCCAATATTTAACTTTTCTTATGAGATATTCCTTAAACCACTTTCTCAGCTTTCTTTGTTGTCTTTCTTACTTTAAAAATCTGAAGTGAATGTCCTTATCTTATACTTCTTTAGGTCCCCATCTCCGACTACCATCTTCTAGTACTATAATCCAGCCATTCTGGTTAACATTCAGCTCCCAGAATATACACAAACCATCTCCTTCCCGGAAACTTTACAATTGCTCCTCTGGCCATTTAGAACGTCCTTTGCAACCCTCACTAGACATTTCCAGTGATGAAGCTTTCTAGGTGGGACTAGAATCTGCTACAATGTAATGCAGCTGCTGCTTTTTTTTTTTTTTTTTTAACACTGAGGTCTCAGATTCTTGTAGCAGCCTCCCAGCTAAAACAGCTGATTCAGTCACACTGTAACACATTTCTACTTATTTTTCATTATATACATGTTCTTACTAGATTGTATGGTCCTTGACAAAAGGGAACTCTTTCTAGTTCAAGGCTGTTTTTCTACTGTTTTTGAACAAGCCTGTAGTCATTAGGAGATGTGCAATTAATGAGTGAATCCTGCTGAGCCTGAAGTTATGCGAAGACTAAAAATTACACACTGAATGTATTCACCTGCAGTCACTCTAAACATTTATTAGTTTACTGAGCACTGAGGCTGGAAGTCAGATGGGCAATGGGAAATGTGAACATGAAGACTCTGACTGAATATAAAATCTCTTTTACCTTTACAGCCATAAAACACTGCACTGTGCTTTGCGACTCTGGGCAAAACTTATGCATTTCTTTAAATTTTGGCTTTATTTCCTATAACTATAATTGAACATGGTTCTCTAAACAGGAACTATGTGGGAGGAACAAATTAATTGTTATATGAAAAACCAATTGAAAATAAATTTCCATATATGTGATTTTATATATATAACTGTATGTATGTCTTCTAAGACCACTAGGTGATATGTCTACTACAACAGCAAAACAGTGAATTCATGTCCTATTCACATTTCATGAGTTTTCTTTAGACTCTGTTTTCTAACTAGCCTCATCTACTAGCTATTTACTATACTTCCTCCCAGAACCATTTTACATGTTTTATTATCACATCTGTCAATGTACCACATGTCTTCACTGGTATAGGTTGCAGTGAATTTGGTGCCTTCAGAATGTCATTAGTCACTTACAGATTATAATAGTTCATTTAAATCTGCTATAGTCATTGCAAACATTGGTGTGTGTTTAGCTCTCAGCTCGGTAAAGAACGCTGAACACCAACGACTCTGCACTCTGTTGTTTCTGCTGTCTGTCTGGACCATGCTGTTCATGGTTCATGGTTTGTCTGGACCGCAAGTTCTGGGCATCTCAGCCACACACTGCACACTTAAGACACTATAACCTCTCTTGTCACTTTTCATTTGCTACCTCTTTAGTTTCAGTGCTCCTTCTCTGACTGAGGGAGACATTTGTTCTATTGGGCAGTTCCCAACAATTGTTTATTTCCCCTGAGGGGAAACCAAAGAGCTTTATGCTTTCTGTTTACAGCATTAACAGTCGGAGCAGGAACAAAAGTTCCAGGCACGGTCAACACTAAACTGAAATTCTGGCATGGAACAGAGGAACAAGAGACCATTTAGATTCTTTCATAGCAGCAGTGATCCGGTCCTACACACAGCAGTAGCTCTAGACCAGCCCAGTTGAACTAAATGAACTTGGCCTTCTCCCAATTAGCATAAAAGTATTTTAGTTCAGACCCAGTCTTATGCCTGGCTCTCCATCCTGCCACTGACTAGGACCACACTTTATGGCTGAACTGGCACTTCCTGACAGAAGTATTTGTCACTGGCGGCAGTAATTAACTTTTTAAAAAAGCCTATATAAAACATAAGCTGAACTCCACTTACAGGGACACATCAACACATTAGAAAACCTCAGCTTTTCTGATTTACCTAACAATCAAACTGACAAATTTCAATTGAGCCTGCTACAAATCTGGCTCTGATGGGTAAAAACACATATTCTGAATCAAGACTGAGTAGGACTACACACATTTATGTGTATTTTCCTGCCCTTTATGAAAGACACAGATATATGAGAAAGTTCTTTATCTTCTGAGAACTAAGCATCATCCTAGTCCCTTTGAAATGTTGAAATTTGGAGCCATCATTGTGTTATCTGTGTATGAGAAAAACAAAGCCATGGTTTCAGGAGAAATGGAGAGAAGGGCCAGGATGAGAAGAAAAACACCAACAGAAGTGATAAAACAGGTTTTAATGACAAAGTCACTTTGCCAACTGTAACAGGATTGTGGGTAAGTTGATACGACTTCATTAGGTGATAGCTGTGTCCCAGAGCCGTCACAGGCCTGGAGGAGAGCCACATGTATTGGCTGCACAAATGGACATTGATTTTTCAATAAACTGGAACCCAAAGCCAACACCACTCCAGTGATATCTTTTCTCAGGAGAGAGGATTTCTCGCTCATGCCTGGCACTGTGTCTTGGTTCTTACATTACAAGAAATACGTGGGTGAAGCAGAGTACAGACCATCAGCCTACTTCAGCCATGTGATAAACGAGGCAATTAAATCAATTAGAAGCACAGTCACTAAGTTATATCTGTTTTGCTTTGTAAGATATAATTTTAAGTATATCATCTTTTTTAATCATTCCGACAGCATTAGAATTCTGTGGGGCAGGATGATTGTAGTTCATTATGCTCTGAAAACAGTACTTATTTTTCCAACTGAATAATGTAACTGTGGTCTTTAAATTGGATGTGGTGATTCTTTAACGCTCTTTCTGCAAGACACTGGAACACAGTTTGCAATGTTTCTTCAAATATATAGCTTATATTACTTTTCTACAGGTCATGATGTGATTGGGAGATTGGTATAAAGAACTTTAACATGCTTTTTACACCATTCCTACCACTTTCTGAAGCAGTTCTGGAAGTCTTTTATCCTGTCTTTAGGTGAGCTATCATGACTATCTTTTAAAAATGTTTCACTTTAATTGTTATTTTAAATTTGAGGAAGAGTTAGAAGTTGCACAGTGTCAGGTCTGGTGTATAAGGTGGATGAAGACACCATGTAATGTTGTAGGAGGCTGCCTTTCCATTGGATGGCATGTAATAGCAGCATTCACTGTATTTTTGTTCATACTTCATAAAGTCAGGTAAGAGGACTTCCAAAACAGAGACAGAAAGTGCCAAGAGGGACAGGATATGTACATTTAAAGAAAGGGGAATTTTCTTGAGGGAGATTATGGCAATATGTCTTTTACTAGCACAAATTTTTTTATTTAAACACATTGTACTTTTTTTTTTTTTTTTTTTTTTTTTTTTTTTTTTTTTTTTTTTTTTTTTTTTTTTTTTTTTTGAGGCAGGGTCTGGCTTTGTAGTTCAGGCTGGTCCTGAACTCAGCCTTCAACTCAACAATCCTCTTGCCTCTGCCTCCTGAGTGCTGGGATTACAGTTTTGAGCCACCACACCCAGCAGTGTGGAATGTGGCGATGACTGCCAGTGGGTGAGTCTCCATGTCCAGCATCGTTGTATGTGGTTACC
The DNA here is from genome assembly GCA_004026965.1 of Petromus typicus. Taxonomy (NCBI): domain Eukaryota; kingdom Metazoa; phylum Chordata; class Mammalia; order Rodentia; family Petromuridae; genus Petromus; species Petromus typicus. The sequence goes on along the minus strand of PVIR01008996.1, from coordinate 24,776 downwards.
AAGATCAAACCCAGGCCCTTGCACTTACAAGGCAGGCACCGAACCATTAAACTAAATCCCTGGCCCCACATTGTATATTTTGATCTGATTATCTGAGAGGATAATTTGAGTGATTTTATTTAAGGAGACTTTAAGAGGACAGTGTCAGGTCTAGAGTGGCTTTGTACTGTTCAATGACAACACTGTTGCCATAGTACGCAGAACCTGCTGATGAGAAAAAGGTGTGTGTACGCCTGCAGATGACCTACAGAAACCACATAGAACCTTTGTTTAGGAGATTTAATGCTCCTTGAGCCTCCAGTGGACTGCATGATTCTGCATAAAATACATAGGCAGGTCAAGATATCAAGATCCGGCCCATGTTCAGTGGTTTCAGTGCCTGCCTTGTAAGTGCAAGGTCCCAAGTTCGATCTCTGGTACAAGAAAAAAAAAAAAAAAAACTACCAAGAGCCTTTAAGGGAAATTAACCATGAATGAAAGTCATACTGAATTGGTCATCAAAGCTTGATAAAAAGGGCTATAAAGAAATTTCCCATAATCCATGTAATGTTCTTTTGGTCCTCACAAAATTTTCCTTGCTTTAAAGTAGTGAATTAAGATTTAAAAGCCAGGAGATTTCAAACATAAACGTGGGTTCTTCTGGCCAGGCACATGCTCTACGGTTTGCTCCAAATAAACAGTATTTAAGTATATATTCAGATATGTACTCCTACTCTCCTGCTTTCATTTCTCTGACTGTCTGGAAATCAGGAGGCAACTAAGACCATTTGACAGGTTGGTTTTGGGAGAGAAATGCTTCCATGCAATGGGACTGAAAACAAAGGGTTCTGTTGGCCTAGCTACCTAGCAGTCTGACTGAGGCTGGCTGAGCCACAGGGGAGAATAGGACAGTTGTGCCTTAGAAGGATGCTTAGCTGGATTGCACATGAACTTGAGCTGTGAGCACACACACTAAGGAGTGGGATCCAGAAAGACCTCATGGTGGCCGAAGATAAGGATTCTGGTCAAAGAATATGTAAATCTTAAACTTGTAAGAAATTGCCAAATTTACTTGAGAAAAATGAAACCCAGGTAAATGCCAACTACTAGCTCATGAATAGACCAGTTTGCCCGTTAGTTAGGATTGGTAATTTTTAAAATCTTTTTAGATTCTGCTGATCAGATGGAGAAAAATAGCTCATTGCTACTTTGAATTGAATTCTCCTGAACATAGTAATATTAAGCATATTTTCAGATGTTTGCTAACTATTTTTGTTCTAAGAACTTGCACTTTATTATTGCTCATTTTTCTTATTAGGTTACTTACTTTTTAAGAAATGAACTACAATAATACTAAGATGGTTTTTCTCTGTTGTATTGATTGTAAATATTTTCTCTCAGTTTCTTGTTTGCCTTTCAGCATACCGAGCTTTTAAAAATTTCATTTAAACAACCAGTTCATTTCTAAATGCTATTTGTGTTTTATCCTTTGAAGGAGAAGCTCAAGTCCGGTTGAGTCCAGTATGCTGCATGTATGTCTCCTAGCAAGCTAGGAAACACCCAAAGGAATTCAAGCATGCTCACTCCCATGCATAGAAACTTGCCTATAGCTGCTTGGGGGCCTCTAGTTCCTTCTCTAGTCATGACTCCTTTGCTGGCCAAGAGCTAACCATAAAAGGTAAAAAAACTTGTGCACCACTAATCAGCTACAGACCTTTGCCCCTATGAGCTCATAGCCACTCCCATTTTCCGTGTTCTATATAAGCCTATGTGGCCCTCAATAAGATGGGAGCTTTTGCCAAAACCTCCACAGAGTCTGTATGGTGACTGTGCACTCACCCTCACGGTCTGGGCCTCTGAACTTGATCCTTGGCTGTGTATCACCCTAATGCCAGGAAAGACTACAACTAGCACCCAGTGTGGTGCCTGTGTATATCAGATAAATATTAAAGTGTCGGTGAATGATCCCTGTCATGGGTAATCTCTAACTGGTGATCCTATGGCCTCACTATCTCAGCCTCCAGCCGACAAATGTGGCTCAAAGGCTGAATACTATTGGAAAGCTTGGAGCGTGGGTGAGGTCTCTCATCTACAGATGGGTAATCTTGTTAGCCAAGATACAGCCTCTCAGACTGTAGTTACAGCCTCTTGGCCTCTAGTTACTGGAGGCCGTACTCAAAACCCGAGGCATACATGTATCATGTGAATGCCTTATAGAGTTTTGGAGAATGATTCTCCAGACCTCCCTCTGGATGAAAGCTGACGATGTTATTAATGGGGAGGTTTGGAATCTCACAGCTCTCAAGGCCCAGTGTGCGAAGAATAGACGAGAAATCACCCTCCCTTTAAAATTTCCCCTTTGTCTCTGCAGTTATCCAGTACCTTGACCCTAACGCAGGCAAGGCCTCCGAGGCTTGGGTGTCACAGGCCCCAGAACAAAAGGAAAAGGAAAGTGACTCACCAGATGAGGGAGGTGAAGTGGCTTCCGGAAACGATGCCTGCGGTCCTCCGTTTCAGCCATGTTTTTCACGATTCCCTCAGCCCCGCCCACACAGAGGGAGGAGCTGCCTCCTGCCGTGGCCCCGCCCAAACTTCTGCATTGTCTCATTGTCCAGAGGTGGGAGGGCCTTGGTGTCAAATGTGGCCCGCCTTGAGTAGGTGCGCTGCCACCTTATCAGTCCGTTCTTCCTCTTCATCCTCTTGTCTCTTCATCCTCTCTCCATCCTCTGGAGCAGCCATGCTTCTAGACTCTCTCTCTTACCCCTGGTTGGTTTGGTAATCAAGACTCCATCTTCTCAATTGCAAACTACCTGAGGGCAGCAGCCTGTGGCTGGGAGAGATTTCCAGAGTGGAGGACTACTGTTCTCTTCATCCTCTTCTGATGCTGAGGATTCTGATTTCTCTGAAGCAGATAAGTTTAATGCTAATATCTATTTTTACACACACACACACACACACACACACACAATCATTTTTTTAAAAAAACTGCAAAAAACTATTCAAACCCTCTCTGGGATTATCCTGTGACAGTGGGTGAACCAGGGATTCCTCCATGGGTACCTCACTCTCCTTAGGTATGGAAAGAATTCTGACTGATGATTCAAGACCATAGGTATTTGAAGACCAAGTATTCGAAAATATTCTGCATCTGTTAAATCTACAAAAGTTTTTAATGTCACTTTAACACTGTTGCATTGATAGGTACTAAATATCTTCTGAGAAGTTAGAACTGTTTAGCTTGATAGGTTTCTATAGAATAACTGCATTTTGTTTTTCTTGCACCATTGGTTATATATATCACTTCACATTTGCATGTTCAAATTATCATGGCTGAATTTATTATACAGAAACAAAAAAGTTGTGACTTCTAGTTTATATCTAGAGGATGCTACTAGAAAATGGTTTCACTTTACAGTTTATAGCTTGCTCTTAGAGTTATATGTCTGACCTTGTTTCCTTGTCTTTGCAGTATTCACCAACGGTTCCCTTTGCATGTTGCACTTCTGTAGAAAGAAACTTTTCTCAGCCCTCCCAACATTCCATTTAGATGTTTCTAACCTAATAAACCTGAGCAAACTTACTGATGTTGCTTTCTGCCCTATGCTAATCACATTTCTACTTCTAGGTTCTCGGACTGATGACCACCTGTAGACATGAGCCCTTTGTTTCTCGCCATGGGTGCAAATGCATCACTCGTTGCTAATACTTCCTTTTTTCCAACAAATACTTCAGTCTTTTATGTAGCTAATAATTCTATTTTACCCTTTTTAGCAGGTTTTCTCTCTTCTCTCTTTTTCATTCTGGCCAATTCCAGTCTCAAAATGATAAAGTGTGTTTATAACTCCTTGTATCAACCCTTCTTTCTTTTCCACTGGTACCTAATACCTTTATATTGACTACTTCTCCCAAAGATAAAGTTCATATGGCGCTGTTTATCCTTAACTTTCTCTCCTTTGATGATAAGCAGCAAAGCCCTGCAATTAAACATTGGAAGCCATTAAAAGATGCTAGCTGTGCTCCATTAGTGTTATAGAAGGATCGTCTCCAAGCAGTATGAGAGGGATCCAATCCCCTGCTAACTACTGGGCGAGGGTTTCCTTGTGTGTTTCCACAGAGAGCCAATTAGCCTCTGTGGATTCCAGCCAGACATGTCAAGCCCTACACCGCCAACCAACAAGATGAAGAGGTTATTGCTAAATGAGGTCCCCCACAAGAGACACTGATGTCGTCCCAAGAACACGGAAGACCCTTCCAATGATTTGGATACCCATTAACCTCACGGGAGACGGGCAAGATTCCAATCCACTCTTCAACCTGATGCTTCCTCTACTGCAGCAACAGTGATCTCCCTGGTGGCCAACCTTTCAGCTGTGGCTACTGACTCAGTCACCCTTCATTAACTGGCTACAGCTATAACCATCAGTCAACTTGTTTGAAACACTTTGCTCATGGTAGGCCATTTGACCATGCTTTTCCAAGATTTATGCGTGGTGATCCTTACTTTACGGACATAAATTGACATGTTGCTAAAAGACTTTAGACTGTTAGAGACTAAAGTAATGGGCTAATGCCATGATAATTTCACTGACATTTATGTTACTCCATACTCCTGCCAAAATTGTAATCAGTATCAAAATCTGTCATAATATGTTTGGGAAACTCAAGATCCTTCGTTTTGATGTAAGCCATCCCAATCAACATGTTAGAGTTTTAGATGTTGTTACTCTAAACAATGTGTGGGACACCATCTGAAATAGAGTACTTTCTGGATGGGCTAAATTGGGTTTTGGGGCTAAATACTTTATACTTTCTTCTCCTTATGTACGAAAAGTATGTGGCTTAATCTTTTTATTTTCTACCCACAGATACAAACAAAACCATAAAAATATGATGCTCTTGGCTGAGATTTTGGAGTCAGAGAAGAAAAGGGAGAAATGAAGGGGAAGCTCAAGTCTGCTTGGGTCAAGTATGCCACCAGTATGTCCCCTAACAAGCTAGGAGACACTTAAAGGGATTTGGAGCACACTCACTCCTGTTCCTAGAAACTTGCCTATAGCCAGTTGGGGGCCTCTCGTTCCTCCTCTAGTCTCGACTCCTTCACTCTGCCAAGAGCTAACCATAAAAGATAAAAAACTTGTGTCCCACCAATCAGCTACAGACTGTTGTCCCTATGAGCTCATAGCCACTCCCATTTTCCTTGTTCTATATAAGCCTATGTAGCCCTCAATAAAGATGAAAGCTTTTCTCAAAACCTCCCCAGAGTCTGCGTAGTGACTCTGCGTACTCAACCTCCCGTCCAGACCTCTGAACCTAATCTTCAGCTGTGTGCCACCCCAATGCCAAGGACGACTACAATCCTTCTAATACATCTCTTTCATTTCATGACTGTCAAAATAACCTCTTGTATTTTCCCATGATAAGTCAGTTGATTTTCTTGGTAGTGTTTGACTACTTATCTGGAAGTTATTTACTAACTGTTATGAGATAGAGACATCTATTTAAAAAAATCAGGAAAGGGTTGTTATTCCTATACCATTTTCTAATGAAATTGAAATTCAAAAATTAAATATTTAAAATTAAATTTTAACCTGAAATAAATATTTGTGATGAAATATGATTTCAACTTTATATTTTAAATTGATAGATGACTTATGGCTTGCTGGTTTATTTTGTAATTTCAAAAGCAACTTCCCTTTTAACAGTTTGGGAATGCTGATTATCACCACCCTCTGTTTGACTCCATAAACACTGATAGCAGACAAGATAATATAGTTTCAGAAGAATGAAACTGTGTCATATCAAGTTACAAGTACACTGTGTAAAGTCAAGGACCAAGACAATGTTTCCTATTTCTTCCCTACAAATGTTATCTTGGGCTCTAATGATGGGGAAGGTGAGATCTGCAAAGCAATTATTCAACCATACCAGAAAAGAAAATAATAGATTTTCAAACCCACTTTCTTGGAGTACTTATCTCAACAATAATCAATTCTGAAAAGAAGTGTATGGTTTGGGTCTGACTGTCCTCCCAAAGCCTTACTTGGTCAGAGGCAGCTGAATCTGGAATGTGTGATGCTGGGATTTAAGGGTAGCTGGTTACTAACTCACTGCATATCAATGCATGATTCAGCATCACCCTAATCCCTGTAGTCTAGATGGGATAAGATGGCAGAAAGCTGCCATGAAGTTCTCTCTCATTGCTTTTATTGTCTTCCACCACTATGAAACTGAAGCGTGAATTATATTAATAGGTTTTCCAATGCTACACCATATTCTTCCAGAAGAAATCTCATTTTACCGTTTATACTATTTGACCATTTATATATTCTAAAAGATTGCTGGTATCAATTTGTGAATATTTGCATTTGTGTTTATAAGTGAACTTTATGATTCTTGTGTTTTATTTTCTGATTTTATAACAGGATTATGAAACTTAATTGAATTTTGAGGTTTCTCAACATTTCTAATACTCTGGAAAGTTTAATAGAGTAATTATTCTTTAAAGATTGAAAAGAACTGGTTTGAAAAAGTCTTTTGAGTTAGAGTCTTGTATCAGGAGAGATTTTTTTAAAAAATTTAGTTATTTAGGTATTCACTTTTTAACTTTTTCTTGAATCATAAGTTATTCATGCTTTCTTAAACAATTCTGCATTTCTTTTTTATTAATATGGTTTTCATTTTGTTATTGCTGTTATGGATATTCATAGCATTCTCTTCTATTATTTTGAATATCATATCTTTAGTTACATCTTTTTTTCTTATTTCAGTTTTAATCTCTCATTTTTATTTAATATGTGTACTAAAGAAAACAGATGACTAACTTCTCATTTTATCTATTAAATTTATTATATCCTCTGTCTTATAAACTTCTTTGATCCTTATTAATTCTTACCCTTTCCCTGTAGGAATTGATTCCCAGTAGGTGCTTTGCTAAAAGCTTCTAAAAGCCACATCAGAGCAAATGTCAGTTTATTCACAATAGATTCTGTCCATATTTGTGTAATAATTGAAATTAAAGAAACGGGAAAATATTATTATAAACCACATAATCTCTAGGTGATTAAAACTTTTCAATCTTCTAGTCTAACTTAATCATTTTATTTATTAAAATAATATTTTGCGTGCCTGCTACGTACTGTGTGTTGTGGAATATGCAGAAGATACAGCAGTGAAACAAATAGACATAGGCCCTACCACATAGAGGCAAACTTTGAACAGAGAAACAAACATTAATAATTTATTATTGCCCTATGTGTTTTGAAGAAAGAAGCAGGGCTTGATAAAAGAGAATAATTTAGATAGAGAAATCATGGAAAACATCTCTGAGGAACTGATATTCAACAGTGATGACAAATGTCAGTTAAGGAAGGAACAAAGAACAACAGAAATGAAGAGGACCTCATCTACAAAATCCTGAAGAGGAGATGATATCAGATTGTACAAAAATTGATAGTCTGAAACCAAACAAAATAAGGAGAGGGGAGAGTAAGGGTTAAAATGTTGGCCCTACAATCAGAACCTGGAATTATATATATGACTTCCAAACAAAGTGGGAGTTTTCTAAATAAAATGAAAATGCTTTTATTCTGGGAGTGACACAATTTTATTTAAAAAGACTCACATAACTTCAGTTCAGAATAAAAGTTGAAGTATAGGGAGAATAGAAACAAAAAGCGTAATTAGAAATCATTCCCCTACATCCTGTAAGCTGCAATAGTAAATAAGGCCAAACTGGTAGAGATAGTAAGATGTTCACTAATTTGAAGAATTTTACAAGACAAAAATGAACATAACAGGAAGGATAATATTTTATATTGTGGTCACGCATACATGGCAATATATTCCATTTTAACTTTGTAAGTATAAATTTGCTTGTCATTTAGTGCATTTACAATGTTGGATAGCTACCACCATCTAGTTTCAGAATGTTTTCATAATTATTAAATAACCATTCCTTCAAACGGGCTGACTTGTGTAATTCCAAAATTCATGTTAAAGTCCTAACCCCTACTACATAAAAATATGAATTATTTGAAGGTAGGTACTTTAGAGTGGTAATTAATATAAAATTAGCTTATAAACCAATATTATTAGTACCTTTATAAGACTAAATGGCTCATAAGCCAATATTATTAATACCTTTATAAGAAGAGGAAACAAGACAGATGTACCCAGAAGAAAGGCTAAGTGAAGATGTAGAAGAAGATGGCTATCGATAACCAAGGAGAAAGGCTTAAGAAGAAAACAACCTTAACAACACTGATCTTGGACTTTCATACTCTAGAACAAAAATAAAACATATCTATGTTGCTCGGGAAGCCTTGTCTATAAATTTTGTTATAAAACCCTAACAAATTAATATACTTCCCCATTCACATGAACCCATTCCAAATCCATAGAAATGACAAATTTTCTTTCTGTATATGGATTTTCCTGTTCTAGATCTCATAATATGTTGTCTTTGTATCCTACTTCTTTCATTTAGCTAACATTTTCAAATTTCATCCATATTGTAGGATTTTAAGTTGATAAGTGGTGTGACTTCGATATAAAGAATGAATAAGAAGGGCTGGGAATTTAGCCCAGTGGTTCTGATGACTGCCTTGCAAGCACAAGGGCCCAGGTTCTATTCCTCGGTAACTACATACACAATGCTGGGTGTGGAGATTGATGCCTGCCAGCCATCAGTACCACATAACACAGTGCCAGACGTAGTGGCTCACACCTTTAATCTCAGAATTTGGGAGGCAGAGGCAAGAGAATTGCTGTGAGCTCAAGGCTGAGCTCAGGGCTAGCCTGAACTACAAAAGCAAGACACTGTCTAAAAAAAGAAGAAGAAGTTGAGAATGACTTCTACATATCTAGCTGGAGAAATTAAACGAATGGTTGCCATTTATTGAAGTGAGAATGAGCAGAAAAAACGTATGTTAGAGGCAACTCTGGGGAAAATTATGTCTGCAACGGGTTACTGGTTGTGTACTTGGCTGATACTTATCTTCCTCATTGTGTTTTCTACTCTCTGTCTCTACAAAACCAACACATTCTGTTAGTGATACAATGCAAACCTTTTTGGTAGTTCCATCACTTGCCTTTTTGATCTACTAAATGAAATTCTTGTCTTAGCCCAAGGATATGTCTTACCATCAACCAAGAAGTTCCAGGAACAAACAGACTAAGTCTATAGACTACAACAAATAAACATAAAGTTGAGTTTAATTATTAACACATCCACAGAACTTAGATGCCATCAACTAACTTGATGATCCTTTCTCTTGGTCTCTGAAAACACTACAGTTATTTAAAACTAGGATTTTTTTCTGATTAAATAAAACCCCACTAAATACACAGGTCAGAAAATTTAGAATATGTAGAAAATAAAATAAAGGAAAATAAAAAGTACTTATGATCTCCTATTCATAGATAAGAGCTATTTGTAATATTTTTCATAAATACATTTTATGAAATACATTTTACAGAAATATTTCTCTAAATTTAGATGTAATCCTAAAAGAACTCTGGTTAGCAAGCAATAATTATACTCACAGAGTTATGAAAATATAAAGTTAAGGATAAAATATTAGAATGCATTGAATAACTTTTAAACAAAGTAGGCAAAAATTCTACAACATATCTACTTTTTAAAAAAAAATCTTAAAACATTTGCTGATTGGAAAGCTCTTTCTAAATAAGTCACTTCTTCATTTGTACAAGAAATATTGCTCCAATTCCCATGATCTGCTGGGGTTTTGGATTATGAAGATTCTGTCACATTTACTTTCTGAATGGTTCTACCTCACTGAAATGCATCTCACAAACTTCCCTGTTGGTTTTTGTGATTAGTGGCAAAGTGCTTAAGTATCTCCTTACTCTCATGCTTTGCACTGTCCAGGATCTTCACAACTTTACCTGGCTACCACCCAGGTCCCCAGGGAGAGGGTCAGTGCTCGTCTTTGGTGGACACACATATGTAAATATCATATTGTTTCTTTAGTGTGAGAAACTAAAGATGAAAAGGAGGTTCAAAATTTATAATAGGTATTGTGAAATAGGAAAAAAAAATCTTCAGAGAAGGAGGGGAATAAAGGAGGTGGAAAGATAAAACAAAGAACGAAAAGAAAAAATTTGAAGGTAAAAGAGGAAAAGATGAAACAAAGTTTATGTATATGGGAGTTGGAGGGGTTGAATGGAGGCCAGGGGAATGGGAAAAAATAAGAATTAAGATATATAATCTACTAATCTAATCTATATATATTAAGATATATAATTTACTGGTACAAATTTTTGATGATGAATGTGATCATAATATATACCTTAAAAGTACCAATAAACTCAATTTTTTAAATGTTAGAAAGGGTTTATTCAGTTCACAGTTGGTAGAAGTTTCATTCCATAATCAATTGGCACCAAGGCAGAGTGGCACATGACAGAGGGATGTTACAGAGGAAAAACAGTTTGTGGTGTCCATATGGTAACAAAAGCAATAAGGGACTCAAACAGTGACTTTCTGTCTTTTATCTTATCCAGACTACTCTGGGTGGGCAGAACTCACACCCCTAAGGCTAGTCCTCTTTAGTCTAGCATCACACCATGAATCACATCAATTTCAGAGTCACAGTCTAGATCCAGACACCTCCAAAATGTCTCAGGTCATTTGCATGAGGCTTTGGGGGACATCTAAACACAAGTCCTTACATGCACACCATAACTCATCTATATGAACATATTCATAAATATAAGTCTTAAGAGAGACTTGAGCTGATCTAATATCATGATTCCAAGGTCAATCAGCAATAATTTCATACTGGCTCAAGTAAAAATGAAATACTGATCGGTATAAAAAGATGAATTCTGTGGTACAAATACAAAGTTAGAATTACTGTTAGTACTTGTCAATATCCCTTTTGCCATGCAGGAATGGCAGGAACATGGCCAGAGTTGCAGACATTTCTGGAAAAAAGGCATTCATTCAAATTGTGCATGATTCATTTAATTCAGAAAAGGTCAGAATAACAAGGCTGTTTTGAAACTTACTTCAGCCAAAAATCAATTTTTCACATTAAATTTAAGCTATTATATTTTCAAATCTTTTAAGAATATCTTATTCTAATATACTTCTAACTCACTGATATATATACACATTATATATATATTTACATTTTACATAATATGTAATATATATAATATATGTATGTAATATATATATGACATTTTAATTTTTATTTGAAAATGTTTTAAGAATAATATTTTCATGTTTAATATTTTCATATTTATCTGTAGTTGCATACTTACATTTTATGAAAATATGGATGTGAACAACTATTTGGAATTGCAAAGATAGAATAAAGTCAGATTATTTTCTTTTTTCTCTAGATAGGTGATATAGGCCAGGCCAGAAATTATCTCAGAAAGTATATTCACATGACCTATTTTACTTAAATAAAATTCTTACCTTCTGAGAAATTGAAATATTTGAATCGAGTGATTCATGATGACATATTTCACAGCAAAAGATGAATGTAAGTGCTATTGGCTGGAAATATGGTAATAAGTTTCTTTGACATGTTTCAATTTAAATTTTCTGTCTGTGGCCATATTCAAGGTTAAATTGAAAATTTACATCAACATTTATGAAACATTTTTAGTTAAATTCATAAAAGTTCATTAATTCTAGGAATACTAGATAATTCTCCAAATGTCATAGTGTCTTGGGGTTCATTATGTCATTATTTCTTCTTACATTCCTTTAATGGAAAAAAGTGGAGCATACTATAGGATTAAAATAAAAGAACAACTTTGTAGGTCCTATAACACTGTACAAGAATCCTATAAATTTTAATGAATTTTTACAAAGTACTACAAAATATTCTGATCGCCATACATTTATTAATTATCTAGTACTTCTCTAAATGTACTGTTCATGACTAGAGTCTATCCAATGAAATGATCTGAAAAGACATATGTAGGGTGGACCACTAAACCTGACATTTTTGTGTTTGTGTTAACATTTTTCTTCTATTCTTCTGTATAGTAAGATTTTTTAGTTGGAACTAATGACATACTTGAGAAGAATAAAAAACAAAAAAACAACACACACACACAGAGAACTAATATTCATCCAGCATCTATTATGACAGGTATATTCTTTACAAATATCTGATTTTTCAAAATCCTTGTAAACTTTGTTTTCTTACATATTTACACTTTTGGTTTTAGAGTGTTTTTTTGAAACAGGGTCTCCCTACTAGTTCAAATTGGTCTTGAATTTACTATGTAGTCCAGGACGGGCTTATACTCACAGTAATCCTCCTGCCTAAGCCTCTCAAGTATTGTACTTTCAGGTATGTGTCACTACACCTGGATTAAATTTGTTTTTATGGCTGAATAATATGAAACTTTTTTTACCACTACTTTATCCCCACATTATATATCCCTACTCTCCTTTACCCTTTGAATATTTTCTATTTCACAATATCTGTATATAACATAAGAAAAAAATGTGATGGTAAAAAAAAAAGGAAACAAAGCTTAAGTATATACAGAATTGAGGGTGGTAATATGGGCAGGAGAATAGGAAAATATGAGAATTAAGTCATGCCATATATGGGTACAAATTTTCTTTCTTTTCTTTTTTTTTTTTTTAAGGTTTTTTGAGACAGGGTCTCGCTTTGTGGTTCAGGCTGGCCCTGAGCTCAGCCTCCAACTCACATAACAGCAATCCTCCTGCCTCTGCTTCTGCCTGCCGAGTGCTGGGATGACAGGCGTGAGCCACCACACCCGGCACTGTGGTATGTGGTACTGGTTGCTGCTGGGGTGAGTCTCCATGCCTAGTATGGTATGTGGTTACCGGGGATCAAACCCAAGTCCTTGTGCTTGCAAGACAGGCGCTGGAACCACTGAGCTATATCCCCGGCCCTACGGGTACAAATTTTCAATGCTGATTTTGATCATGGTATGTATATAAAATGTATCAATTAAAACAGTTAATTTAAAAAAGAATATGAAACTTAAAGACAATAAGTGATTTTTTTAAAGCTTTGAACTTGTGCACTTCAGAATTGAGGTCATACTTTTTCATTTATCTTGATCAATGTAATCATGTACTGCAAATATATACCACTAAAATTAAAAATTTAAAAAGAGGTGAATGAAACTGAAAAGTTGTGTTTGGTTATTTTGATCTTCATGTTGATTTAATACTCCATTTCATAGTTTTTCCCTAAAGAACCAACACTTGAAGTCTCTGCTCTGTGTGTTATGTTGAACTAATCCCACCCCTCCCACTCTCTCTGATCCTGTTCAAGCAAAGAAATGATCCTATAGACCTTCCCAGATACTGAAGGACACACTAGTCAAATTTGCAATGACTTAACACCTTTGAATAGCAGGAGAATTATTGTTCATTATCTTTTTCAAGTAGATGTGGGGAGTGGTAGGAAACTTGAAAGTCTTTGTATAGTATATTTTAATTCTTTGGCTTGAAACAACTAGGACACTGAATTCACAGTAAAGTACTAGTCATACCAATGAACCAAGTGCCCAAATAAGATTCATCCCTGTGGGAGCTGCACACAAAACAAAGACTTTCATGATCTCAAGCATGGCTATGGCAGCACAGTAGGTCAGCACATGTCCAAGACATAGTTCTAACACAGAAGTCTACCAATCAGCCCACAAGGTACTGTGTGTCATGCAGATACAAAATTCCAGGAAAAAATATCTGCACAAATGAGCAAATTCTTGTGTTCTGCAACTCAGTATTTGGTAACACTTACTCGTAGCCTAAGGTTCCTAGACTGAAGCCACTCCTACCACTAAGAACACATTTTTCTTCTCCTTTCCGCTCCCCTTCCATAAAAATGGGTTCACTGTTCTTTATTTAGCCTAACAGAAAGATCTGAGGCTTAGCACTGCCTCAGCTTTGCTTCACTTCAATTATACAAACTAACCATATTTAGTTGGATGGTAACTGACATAGAAATGTGTCTGACCTCTGAATTCACGGATGGAGTTTCTCCCCCGACAGTGCAAAAACAGAAGCTGAAATGAGGATGAAAATTCTCTAGTGCATATAAGGGAGAAATTCCAAAGAACCAATACTGCTGCCAAGGTTAATTGGTGCTACCCTGTTCCACATATAACAGTAATAAAAGCTGTCATCTTTTTAATTGGTTGAATTTAATCAAATAATCACTAATTCATGTGCTATGCTAATTTCCTTACTATATTATATCATTTAACACATCTCTTAAGGTAAACAATACACAAATTATTTAGACTTTATCAAATTCAGGGATTTGAATGTATTTCATTCTTATTACTTAAAAAAATCAGAGTTGGCTTATATTCAGCTGAGCTGTTGGTCTCCTGTTTGTGATCGCTGTGGACATAAACTCCTCACTGCTATGCAGTGCAACTTACATGTTTTCAGACCACTAAGTCTCTTTCCACTCCATCAGTTTTCCTGCTCCTGACCACAGAGTGACAACATCAGCTGCACTATGCCACGGAAAACAGGACTCAACATTTCAGGAGAAGCAGTTCAGCTAAGGGAGCTTCTTGAACTGAAAAAAGCCTCTTAGCACTTCAGTACTGAATTAGCCTCACCTTCACCTGCTTCTCTAGGCCACAAAGGTCACACCAACAATGGGGAACCGTTTCATCCCAACAAAAGCAGTGTGATTGTTTCTGGGCCAGGGAAACTTTTCATTCTGTGTTATGGCTTGGATCTGAGATACAGTCTGCACTCAAAGCTCATGAGGTTGAAAGTTCAATCCCCAGTGCAGCAATAGTCACAGGTAGGGACTATCAAAGTGTGTGGATCATGAAGCCACTGACTTCATCAATGCATCAATCCATTAATGAGTTCTCAGTCAAACAGATCCCCTTGAAGGTGGAACCTATGTGGAAGAATAAGTGGCTACATATGACTTTCAAGAGTGTATCTTGTCCTGGCTCCTTTCTCTCTACCTCTCTCTGCCTCTACATGAAATGAAGACCAACCATTGTACTTCACTCTCTGTGCCATTGCACTCTGCCTCTCCATGGGTCTAGTGATGGAGTCAGCTAATCATGGACTACAACCATGGAAACTATGAGCCAAGACAAAGCTTTTCCCCTTAAGTTTACATCCTCAGGTATTTTGTCACAGCAATGGAAAGCAAATACACTCTAGCAATAATATGACTACTTCAGTGGGAATGTGGCACAGTGGATACCCTGTTTCCATGACATCCTGGAAACTAAGAAATCATGTGACATGTGGGCTACTGTTTAACCTTTGGCTATGCTTTCAGCCCAACTGAAAGTGCCTCTTAAAAACAACTCGATATAAAAGAAATATTTTCAAATAAAAAGAAATATTTCCAAATATCTCAAGTATAAAAGAAATTCTAGGAGTAACCACTGGCCATCACCTATTTCTGCCAAGCATTTAGGTCATATATTTTGTAACCAGATCCAACTAGGGCTTCTGTGAAACTTTATCAAGTCCTAGGGTTTTTCTGGTTGAGAAAACTCTGCTTTGATAGAATTAATGAAATGTTTACCTTATTTTTCCAGCTGTACAATCATTTTAAGAACACCATATAAGAAGTATGGCTATGGGCTGGGGAGTTAGCTCAGTGGTTCTGGCGCCTCTCTTGCAGGCGCAAGGGCCTGGGTTCAATTCCCCGGTCACCACATAACAATACTGGGTGTGGAGACTCACCCCAGCAGCAACCAGTACCACATACCACAGTGCCGGGCGTGGTGGCTCACGCCTGTAATCCCAGCACTCGGGAGGCAGAGGCAGGAGGATTGTGATGTGAGTTTGAGGCTGAGCTCAGGGCCAGCCTGAACCACAAAAGCCAGACCCTGTCTCAAAAAACCTAAAAAAAAAAAAAAAAAAAAGAAGTATGGCTATGATATTGTCTTAATTTTTTCTTTAATGTATATCTTTATTATTAATGAAAACCTCTGGCCATTCCTTGGGACTTTGACCTAGGTTTTGTAGGGATTTGGAAGTTTAAATAGTAATTAATATTTTCTTATTTCATTCATTTTCTTAACTTTTCCTTTAACTACAAATGCACTTACTTTCAAAGAATTATATTTTCTCAAACTGATAAGTCTTAATGCTCTAAAATTGAACATGAGGTGAAAAGGAAAGTTTCCTGATAACATCTTACAGATGCCAACTTCGTACATCTTTCTCCTTGATTCTATATAAAGGCCTTTTGCAAAACAATAAATAGTGATATTTTACTCTTTTTGGAACTAACTACTTTTAAGATTTCATAATCTAGATGGATGCATATCAAGGCCATACTTTTAAGTGAAATAAACAGGACACACATGTATAAATACTGAATTGCTTCTCTGGTGGAAGAATCTTAAAATGTAAACGAGAACCAAAATATATAATAGATATTGTGAAATAGGAAGAAAATGTTCAAGGGGGAAGGGAAAACAGAGTAAGGGGTACAGGAAAGATGGGAAAGAAAAAATATAAAGAAAGAAGGAAAGAACTGAAATAAAGTCTTTGTAAACAGGGAGAGGTAGAGGGCTTGAAGGGAGGAGCAGGGGAATGGGGAAAAAATAAGAATCAAGGTATGTCAGGTACAGGTACAAAATCCCAGTAATGAATGCCATCATGCTTTATACTAATAAATTTAAAGTTAACAAAAGGCTTCATAATCTAATATTGAACTAGCTTCATTAAAGGTCTTGTGAGGAGTTGAGAAAACTTAAGTAGGGGAATCAAATGTAAAGCATCAAAATAAACCACTACTGTCTTCAAGTATTTCTAAAATGGGAAAGTGAAATCACAGGCTGCATTAAGGCAACCACAAACAGCACTCAGGATATAAAGTATTCAGAATCCAAGTCTATTAATGATGTAAAGCTCTCATATCACGTTCCACAATATATGGCACTGATTAACTAAAACACTCCTTCCTATCTAAAAACTTTGTAGGGTCAATCATTTCATAAACAGGTTGTGTTTTTTATCCAGTGTGTCCTCGAGTCTGCTGAAGTAAATGCTAAACAGCACAAATATGACCATGCATGGTGGCCATTTGTTCACAGAAGAGGTAAAACAAGAGTAAAACTGAGGTGTAAATACTTTATATCATGGAACAGAAACAAGATTTTTGGTAGTCGGTCAATAATTTATCCAAATTTAGAATGTACATTTACACTTTCATTGTCATCACTTTTCTAAATATGGGAAAAATGAATATGAGGAAAGGAGAGTAATCCATTCAGTGTTTCTGGAAAATGTACTGATGTTTCACTGTGGAGATAGTGCTTTCATCTGAGATACTGCTATTAATGACCATCTGACAATAGAACAAGCATACCATCATATATTTTCTTCTGCTTTCAGAAATCTTACTTTAAATACTATTAAAATTAGAAAAAAAATTAACATATTATGGTGCTAAACCAAAATCTGTTCAAGGTCATCTATATTTCTAATTATTCCCAACAATTAAAGGACAGATGATTTTCTTTCCCTCCTCCTCAGGAAAAATGCAAATATCACTAGTCAAAATTTGTCTGCATTGCTGCCTACAATGGAAGGGAAAGTTTTAGTATTCACTTTTTTTAAACAATAACTCAAAGAATCAATGATGATTATCCTTGCATAGCAATATGTTTGGTATATTGTCCCAAGTGTATTCATTCCTTCTTAACTAGATGGCCAATCTTTTTTTTTTTTTTTTCCTTTTTGAGACAGGGTCTCACTTTGTAGTTCAAGCTGGCCCTGAATTTACTATGTAGCTTAGACTAGACTTGAACTCACTGCAATCCTCCTGCCTCTGCCTCCTGAGTGCTGGAATAGTAGGTGTGAGCCACTGGTATTGTGTTAGGTGGTTATTGAGTGCTGGGCTTACAGGTGTGAGTCACCACACCTAGCACTATGGTATGTGGTTACTGGACATCAGACTTGGGACCTTGCACTTGCCAGGCAGACACCAGAATTACTGAGCTGGCCCTACATGGCCAATCTTTGCAAAAACCAACCACAGGCATGGATAACGTGGGAAACAGAAAGGAAATGATACTTTGAGGTTTATGAAGTTCAAGAAGGAACCAAGAACAATATTATCTTTAATAAGCTGTCACACAATGTGAAAGGAAGAACAGATATTTGGGAAGGCCCTGAGCAATGCACCTATATACTCTGCAACAGCACCTAAAGGGTAGTGACACTGGTGAGGACGGTGAAAGCATCGTGTTGTAAGAAGGCAAAATCATAGAAACCATTGCTCCCCATCTTCTATGCCCGAAAATAACACATACAGAGAGAGCAGCAGGCTGTGAACTGTATCAAGTGACTGCAGTCCAAACAGCACAGTCAGGTCCAAATGAGCTTCTCTGATGCATTAGTACCAAGTGGGATCTCACAGTTTTGGAAGATGAGGAAAGCAGTCACGTGAATCAAGAAATTAGGATTGATACTCAAAAATTTTTATGTGATTATTTTGTACAAACATCTATTTATTTTGTTTTGATAAGAAGCAAAATATATTTCAAAATCTTGATTTAACAGTACTTTATACTCAGATGTGTACTCCTGAAAGTCAGAAAAATTGGTCTACGTCTTCTTCTGACTTAAGTATGTCCTTTGACCTTCACTAAGTTATTGAAATGTGCTCAACTGCAGTTACCTCATCTTGAAAATGAGAATAAGCATAGCTGTTAGGTTTATCTCAACACTAAGTAGCAGTGGTTGTACCCGGGGTTAGAGTTAATGGTATACTGCTGTTTGCTTGTTTAGTTACATCATGTTTTGAAAGGGTGCAGCTTCTCTGAGATCTACCTAATCATTAATATTGATTATCATTGATACAGTAACAAATCAACCTCATATTTTCTCGAGTTGGAAAATATAAATGTTACAAATATAAATATACTTTTATATATGTATACATACTTTGATAAAAGTACTAGAGAATGTTTAGAAATCAGCTTGGAGGTTGTATTTTTAAAGGACTACAACTACAAAGAGGCCTTTTGAAAATCAGTTACTAATATCATCAGCTATCTGAGAGGGTACCTGATTCACTTTTGGTCACATAAGTAATATTTTAATAGCTTGTCTTTTAAATTATACTCAAATAGTGAAAACTTAGTGGCACTCTGGTTTGAAATAGAGCATGGTGTCTAACCCAACAATACAAAAGTATCGCTCTGGGTCAGAAACAAGCTTCAGACCAAGAAATGTAGACAGAGTGGAAAATATTTAATCAACAATGATCTTTCTGCAGGAAAATCACTGGTGTTATGAGTCAGATGACTGAGTATTCTCCTCAACTCTGAGCAGAAGGCACTGGCTGTGCAATGTCTTTCAGTTTAAGAGGAGGACACGCACTGTGGCAAGGAAGCCGGAGGGAGGAGGTGCAGGACCCACACTGCGCGTCCTGACAATGAGGAGAGGGACAGATGCTACTCTTATAAATCATGAACATGTGGAAGACATGAACTAGGTCATCAAAATCTGAATCTTAGCATGTTCTAATTTAAAAATCTTGAAATTCCCTTTTCCAACTCTGCATTATTAGAGAAATGGTGTCTCTAAGTTCTTCCTCTCTACTTTAAGTACTGATAATTACTAGAAATCTACATTTAAATATACAATGAGATATTTCTAAATATCTCCAGAAAAACCACAGATGATGAGTGAAATGAGTGTACTGGGAGGTCCAGGAGCCCTGGGGCAGTGAAGCCAAGGCAGGAAGTAGATTTCTGTCACCAGCCTCAGGCACCTTCACCATGGCGAAGACCATGAAAATCAAAGTTCTGAAGGAGATTTCTTTTTCTCATCATTACAGTCAGCAAGCATCCCACAATGATAAGCTTTTGAAGATTACACTTGAGCTAAGCAGACCTATGCTGGCCAGGGGAGTGGCTACAACGACCATGCTGGTCTGAATGTTCAGTGTTCCAAGGAGGCATAAACCGCTGTCCATAGGACAAGCATGCTGAACCACTCTCTACTGTCTCCATGCAGAAAGGCTACCAGGAGAGCAAACGGTCAGCTCCACAACAGACCTTGCCTGGTGACAGACCCAAGGATTCCCTATAGGTGCATCCCACAGAGGTCCCTGAGGCATTTCATCCCTGTATCAGAAGCTGCTGGTGGTGGATACTGTGGCCCCAAAGTACCACAGCAAAGGCTGCCCTGCCTCCCCGTTGCCTTTGTCCAGGCCCCTCTGATGCTGCCTCTCATGCCCACAGCTCTCTGAACCCTGATCTCTGGAAATGATCATGTTCACCACATAAATGTCCCTATCAGGAATCCACCATATCAGACTTCAAATAAAGGACTCAGGCTTCAGTTGTAGTTATGGCCTCGGTTGTTTTGCTGTTGTTTGGTTTTTTAACTCAGGACCTTGTACTTACCAGGGAGGTGCAGCACCACTGAGTTACATCCAACCCTTGGTCTAAGGTTTCTTTTAACAATAAAAGTAAAGTGAATCAATTGCACCTGTTTTTAAAAATCTTAGGAATTCTTATTTCTCATTAGATAAAAGGAGTGATATCTAAATCAGCAACTCAGTGTTTACATATCACATATTCTCTTCAGTCTCAGATCTTGGCTTCAGTGCTTTTCCACCAAAGAATGACTGAGTTGAGGGTGAATTGAGATGGACTACACCTAACATCAGAGAAATGAGAAACAAAAATTAGAAGATTGAGTAGATGATGATCTTTTCTCCCACTCTCCTGGCTTAAACCTGATAAAGCCATTCTTGAAAAAGAGTTGCTTTTTTTTCCCTCCTCATTATATAGCACAGAATAGCCTGGAATTAGTGGTAATCCTTCTGCCTCTGCCTCCTGAGTGCTGGTATTTAAAGGCATGAGCCACCATGCCCAGCTGAGAAGAGTTGCTTTTTAAATACTGAAATATAAAATTTTGAATTAAATTATTTCTGAAAATTTTACTTCTTGCTTTTCTTCTCAAGTGAGGACAAAATGAAGCCTGCAGATGATACAATATATCTAGTATAGAGGGCTATGAAGAACGCATGCAGGGAAAAGTACTTTAAACATAAGATGCATGGAGAGAGAACTAACATCTAGAATATAAAAACAAAATTAAAAGACTCAAATGAAAATAGACAGTAGCTATGAACAGACATTTCTCAAAAGAAGAACTGCAAATATTTAGTAAGTATGTTTTAAAAGTGCTTGGCATCTTTGGCCACCGAGAAATGCAGATCAATATAACACTAAGATTCCATCTTACTCGAGTAAGAATGGATATCAACAGAACTCAAAAAGAACAAATGCTGGTTAGAATGTGGGGAGAAAAGGAGCCCTTCTACACTGTAAATGAGAACAAGCACTATGGAAATCCATGCAGAAATTCCTTGAAAAATAAGTAAAATTTCCATTCGACCCACCATATCTCTCTTCTGGGTATCCTCCTGAAAGATTTAAAGTAATTATACTACAATGATAAATGTATACCCGTGTTTATAGCAACACAACTCACAAAAGTTGCATTATTAAAGAGATGTATATGCCATCCACAGATGAGTGGATAAGGAAAATATGGTACCTACACATAATGGAGTACTTTTGAGCCATAAAGTCATATGTAGGAAAATGGTGCAACTTGAGACTTTAATGCTGTGAAATAAATCAGACACGGAAGGTTAAATATCACATGGTGTCTCTGAGAAACCCAAATTATAAATAAATCAAACAAAAATGAAAAATATAATAGAAAACATTAAGCTAGACTCTGAAGATTAGAAGGGGACCTGGGGAAAGAGGAAGTGGAGAGAGCAGGTGAAAAAGGAGACTAAACATGATCAAGATGTGACATATTAATACCAAGATGAATGAGATTATTTTATATAGCAAACATATACTAAGAAAAATAAGATGGGCAGGAGGCTCCGCTACAGAGTCAACTTTTGTTCTTGTAAGTCAATAATATTAGCTCAAAAATTGGGCCCTTGGAGAATAAGGAAATATGGCTTTCCTGTCTTGTCTCCAATACTTGCAGTGAAGAACACTCTTCCTGAAAATTTTCCAAGCAAAATAATGTAGCTCATTATTTTGGAAAGACCCAAGTAGTAGTGTCTTCATGCATTCCTCCATCCATCCTAGGCTCCCTATTTATTCTTGTCTTAATTTATCAATCTTTATTATCCTTTTTTTTTTTTTTTTTGGTAGTACTGGGGAATTGAACTTGGGCCCTTGTGCTTCCAAGGTAGGTGCGTACCACTTCAGCTAAATTCCAGGCCCTACTACTCCTTTTAAGAGTGAAATCTCTACTTCTTTTGTGTAGCATCTTTTTGTGCCACCAATTTCCTCTTCCCTGTCTTCCAGCAATAGCAAACACATTTCACATTGTGGAAATCAATTTTTCTCCAGTCTCAGTTCCATCATTTGAGTAAGAGAGACCTTACCCCAACCCAGCTGTCTAACTAGTCTATCTCCTGGCTACCATGATTCAGAAAAGGGTGGGTAAACCAAGGTGAATGAGCAGGAAATATTTGTTCTGTCCTCCACAGCAGCCACTCCCAGAGACCAATCTCACCCACAGGTCTTTCCCAGGAGAAGTCTGGCTGCTGCTGCCATCTTTCATCTCTGAGGCTAACCTGCTACTCCTCAGCTTGGTGCTACACCTCTTACCTTTGCAGACTTGGTCAAGCTCTTCAGGCTCTGGAGCCTGTTTTCTTACCCAGAAGATTATTGTGGGAATTAAATTATTTAATATGTAGAAAAGGCAAGGAACACTTTCAGGAATGTCCTATCTTTTTAAAAATAAATTCATTAGTCACTCAAATTTCAAACCTTACAGTTGTTTTCTATTTTTCTTTTACTGTATCTGTCACTTGATAAAAAATGTCTCTTGTGTATACTGTCCTTTACCCCCTCAAATTAATTTATATTCTAGGGGCTAGATTCTTCTCTTTATCACTTTAGAGCCTTTTCTATGTTGTGCACACATGCGATGGACATATATAGGATTTCTGCTTTGCTGGGAACTAGCTGACCTCCACTCCTTCCTAAATGAATCTGTAGCATTTGACTTCTAAGGAGAATGTGAGTCACACCCATGACCCCCAGCCATAGTTTATTGGTCAGAAAGTAGGTAACAAGTGCCTTAACTGGTATGTTTAAACCTAGAGACCAACAGGAAGGTAGTATAATATCTCTCCAGGGTCTGATGCTGTGCATGTAAAATTAGTTTAATAGTCGAGTTAACAAGAGCTGATTAAATGTTTCTTTCTTACTCAGATATCTTAGAAACTTTAACATGGTCATGTGTTAAGCTGTTTATTTGGGCCATTGTGATTAGATATATGTAGTATTCCATATACTTCTTTTGGAGAATAACATGGATTTCTAAGATGTCTCTCACAAACTGGCTTCATTTCATCACATCCACTGGTGGTACATATTAGCCTATGCCCTATCCATTAGGCCGAAAGATTAATTGCATTTTATTAGTAAATTAAACTCCACCTCAGGAGCCCAGAGTAGCAAGTCCTTAAATCTAATCAGCTCTAGGGCCAGGAATTTAGCTCAGTGGTTCCAGTGCCTGCTTGCAAGTGCAAGGGCCCAGGTTCGATCCCAGTAACCACATATAACAATGCCGGGAGTGAAGACTCTTGCCCACCAGCAATCAAAACCACATACCACAGTGCCGAGTGTTGTGGTTCATGCTTATAAGGCACTTGGGAGGCAGAGGTAGGAGGATTGCTGTGTGTGATAAATTGATTGAAATAGTTTTTCAGAAGAGCATTTTCTCATAGAGCTCCATAGACGGGACTGTATCTTGGAGGCAGAAAACAGAAGAAGAAAGAAGAGAAAACTGGAAAAAATACTCCTCCAGAATGAGTAAATTAGTGCATCTAGCTGAAAAAAGTGAATTGTTTAATCCACATGCACCATCATCATACATCATAAAATAAAATATGACTTTTTTCTATATTATGTCCTGACCAAAAAATGCTGAACAGTCATATGTTAATCTACCCTCTGTGTACTGGGATGCAGCTCATTAAAAAAGGGGAATATAGCCACTTGTCTTACAGTTAGGACTTTGATTCAGCATTCCACATATGAGTCTACTTTTAAACTAGGACAGCTTAGTTCCAGCCACCATGACACTGGCTGCTTCAAAAAACCACACAGATCATTTTCACTGCACACATACACAAAATCAAGGAGACTTCTTATGCAACTATCACTTTGAGAAATGGGAATTATTTCTGTGAGAATGTAGGATGAACCTGGCTAGTCTAAATAGATGATCTAAGAAACCCATTACAGCTAAACCATGATTGTATTAGAAAATAAATGAGAACAAAATCATCAGCGTTAATGTTCCAAAGTGGCCTTGAGCTCATTTGTAATGAGAAGTGGCATTGGGGCTGAATTATTTATAGTGCTACATTCTTTCGTGTGGTAAATGTAATGTGGTATTTGGGTTGGATTCTTTTTAGTTGGTTGGCTGCTTTTAAGCCTACAATTTTTTTTTTTTTTTTTTTTAGACAGGGTCTCACTTTGTAGTTCAGGCTGGCCCTGAGCTCAACCTCAAACTCACATCACAGCAATCCTCCTGCCTCTGCCTCTCAAGTGCTGGATTACAGGTGTGAGCCATCATGCCCAGCACTGGGGTATGTGATACTGATTGCTGCTGGGTGTGAGTCTCCATGCCCAGTATTGTATGTGGTTACTGGGGGATAGAACCCAGGCCCTTGCTCTTGCAAGACAGGCACTGGAACCACTGAGCTAAATCCCCGGATTTAAAACATCAAATCTTTAAAACCCTGATGCTCTCT
>PVIR01008995.1:0-54742 GCA_004026965.1 Petromus typicus | reverse complement strand
TGGCTATACTCCCAAAACTACTCTACACATTCAACGCAATCCTGATTGAAATCCCAACAGCATATTTCACAGATCTAGAGAAAAAAATTCAAACTTTCATCTGGAACCACAAAAGACCTAGAATAGCCAAAGCAATTCTAAGCAACAGGGACATGGTGGGGGGTATCACAACTCCGAACCTGAAACTATACTATAAAGCCACTATGATAAAAACTGCGTGGTACTGGCAAAGTAACAAAGATGAGGATCAATGGAGTAGACTAGAAGATCCAGAAACTACTCCAGATACACTCAGCCACCTCATATTTGACAAAGGAGCCAAAAATCCTCAATGGAGGAAAGATAGCCTCTTTAACAAATGGTGCTGGAAAAACTGGGCTTTAACTTGCCAAAGGCTAAAACTAGATCTAACTCTTTCACCATGTACCAAGCTAAAATCAAAGTGGATAAGAGAACTAAATATTAAAACAGACACTCTAAACCTACTGCAAAACAGGTTAGGTAAAACTCTCGAAGACATTGGCTTAGGGAAAGACTTCATGAACAAAACTTCTATAGCACAGGAAATGGCTGAGGAAATCAACAAATGGGACCTCATTCTTTAAAAAAGCTTCTGCTCAGCAAAGGAAACCACCAACAGTGCAAACAGGCAACCAACAATGTAGGAAAAAATCTTTACCAGCTGTTCCTCAGATAAAGGGCTACTATCTAGAATATATAAAGAGCTCAAAAAAATCAGCCCACCCAAATTTAATGACCCAATTCAAAAATGGGCATCTGAAATGAACAGATATTTTTCAGAGGAAGAAGTAAGAGCAGCTAAGAAGCATATGAAGAAATGCTCAACATCATTAGTCATTAGAGAGATGCAGAAGAAAATAACATTGAGATTTCATCTCACTCCACATAGAATGGCTGCCATTTCAGAATCAGCCAACGGCAAATGTTGGCGAGGCTGCAGAGCAGAAGGAACCCTTCTCCACTGTTGGTGGGATTGTAGACTCGTACAACCCCTGTGGAGATCAGTTTGGAGAATCCTCAAAAAGCTAGGATTGACCGTCCCATTTGACCCAGCAATTGCCCTGCTAGGTATATACACACAAGAATTAAAAACTCATATCACAGTGACATATGTGCACCCATGTTTATAGCAGCCCAATTTGTGACTGCTACATCTTGGAAACAACCCAAATGTCCATCAACTGGAGAATGGATAAAAAAGCTGTGGTTCTTTTACAGAATGGAGTATTACTCTGCCATAAAAAATGATAAGTTTGAATTATTTCTACTTAAATGGACATACCTTGAGGATATCCTCATAAGTGAAATAAATAGGGCACAGATAGGTACATATCGCATCTTTTCTCTGGTATGAGAAAATAAAGTAAATGAGTCCTAACATTGTATGTTATATATTGTGAAATATAAAATGCTTGATGTAAAATAGGGTGAAAGGGGAAAATGTTGAGATTGTAACAAAAAAGTAAGGAAACAAATTTTATGTATATGGGGGGGTGGTAGGGTGGGTAGGGCGATGGGAAAAAATGAGAATTAAGTTGTGTGTTATACTGGTACAAATCCCCATTATAGAGTGCAATCAGGATGTATATATTTAATGTACCAATAAAGATTAAAAAAATTATAATTTTTATTGACATCCAAGAATGAATTTCACCCTCTTGATAATAAATCATGTGTTAATTTTCTATTTCTTCTTTAACAAGTTATTATGAACTTAGTTGCTTAAAATAATGTTTGAATTTGCCCTCTTAGCATGACATGAGTCTTAAGATCCAGTTATAAGGACAGGAATTTAGCTCAGTGATTCTAGCATCTGCCTGACAAGTGCAAGGTTCCAAGTTCAATCCCCTGTAACACATATCACAATGCCAGCCATTGTGGCTTATGCCTGCAATCCTAGCCCTCAGGAGGCAGAGGTAGGAGGATTGCTGGAGTTCAAGATTAGTCTGGGCTATATAGTGAGTCCAAGGCCAGCCTGAATTACAAAGGAGACCTTGTATTAAAAATAATAATAATAATAATAATAATTAACAACAAAACAATTCAGTTATAGCCAAAGCTGTGTTTTTCTCTGGAGGTGATAAAAGAGTATGCTTCCTTACCTGTTCCACCCTCTAGAAGCAATTCACATGCTTTGGTTTATGCTATTCTCCATCTTCAAAGTCAGCAATGTTGCAATCCTCTGACTAGTTTTCTATAGTGACATCTTCTTGTTTTGGACTCTGATTTAAGCAGAAAATTCTGTTTTTAGGAAACTATGTGATTAGGTTGGGATATCTGAATAATGGAGCATAATCTGCTCATCACAAGGTCCTTAACCTTAATCATATCTGAAAAGATTCTTTGTCACATAAGTTGACATATTTACAGCCTTGGAAAATAGGACATTGGCATAATGGAGGCTGGGAGACCTGTTCTTCTGTCTACCACATGTAAGTTAAACAAAGAAATCATACAAAAAATGTCAATTCCATGTAAATCAGATTTGGTTCTTGAAAATAGGCAGTAGGGTTTATATGTGAAATTAAAATGTATTTCCAAAACAGCAATAAAGCATAACAGGTGACAGCAAAATTACAAAATAATACATTTGTCAGAGTATTTCCTCATTATTAAGCACTTAAAACTAGGTTGAGATAAATGAGGGAGTGAACTATAAACTCTAAAGCAATTACTAATATGAGATTACAAAAAATTATACATAACACCTAAGTGATACAAAATGAAATGAGTACTTGAATTCATAAAAAAAGAGCAAAGAAAAACAGAGGAGATTAGATAGAAAATAAAGAGCAAAACAGAATATTTAAACTGAAGTACATCACTAAGCACACTAAATGTAAAGAAATTAAGCATCTCAATTAAAACCTAGGCTTGTCAAATTGGATAAAAAGCAAGATTGAACCAATTGTTGACTACAAGAAATCCAAATCTAAGGATTCAAAGACATTAAATACATTAGAAATTTACTGATGCAAAAAATACACAATCCTGACACTAGTATAAACAGAACTAGTTTTTATCTCTGACATATAAATATCTTGGAGTTAAACCATAAATCAATAGGTTCTATTAAATACATCAGAGAACTGAAGTCGTAGGCCACACCACCAGTGAGAAATCTGAACAGATAAGTTAAAAAAAAAAAAAAAAAAAAAAAAAAAAAAAAAAAAAAAAAAAAAAAAAAAAAACAGAGCCAGGACTTTATTTTCTTAATTGAAATCTTTATTGGTACATTACATACACACATCATGATTGCACTCAACAATGAGAATTTGTACCAGTATGTGGTACAATTTTCTCTTTTTTCTCATACCCCTACCCACCCTACCACCCCCTGTCCCCTATATACGTAAGCTTTGTTTCCTTTCTTTTTTATTATAATCTCATTATTTTCCCCTCCTTATTTACTACTTCACCCTATTTTGCTTTGAGTATTTTTCTATTTCACAATATATAACATGCATTCTAGAACTCATTTACATCTTCATTTTTTCATACCAGAGAAAAGATACAATATTTACACAAAAGAGCCAGGACTTTTGAAGACCTGGAGCAGAAGGAGCAGGAGCCTTTAGTGGACAGTTCCATGTAAGTGTTAATCTTGCTGAACTGTAGCGGGAGAAGCTTCCACTGGCTTGAGAGTGGGAGATTCCTTCAGAGGATTCACTAACTTCCAGAAAAAAGCCTGCTTCCTATAATAAATATGCTAGAGAAGCCCCGTAGGTTTCTGGAAGGAGGAGAGATGACTGTACATTTCAAAAGACGCTGGAGTGTTCTCCAGAAGAAAGACAGCCCTGACAAGGGGAAAGACTCTTACTAGAGCCATATCTAATGTGAAAGAGAAGTTTCCCAACCTCCAGTGCTCTATTTTATGTCTCACTTAAGTTAGTGAAAAACAAAAACCAAAATCCCTGAGAAATATTTGGGAAGCTAACAGCTCAGAGACAGATACCACAAAAAAAAGAAATCCAATTAATTACATCATTACAGAATTACCTTATCACTCTGTCCCCCAGGGATCAGTATAACAGTGAATTATTGCAAAAAGAGCTATGTGCTATAAAGAAGGGTTTTTAAAAAATTCTTTTTGTTGTTGTTGGGTTTTTTGTTTGTTTTTTGCTTTGTTTTGGTTTGGTATTTTGGTATCAGAGATTGAGTTCAAGACCTCGCACTTGCCAGGCAGGCATAGCACCACGGAGCTACATTCCTGGTCAGCTGCAAGAGTAAATGAGGACCAAAATGTGTAATAGATAATGGGAAATAGGACGGAAAGGTTCAAAGGGGTAGGGGAAGTCGGGGGAAATGGGGGAGGGAAAAAGGGAAGAAAAAATATGAATAAAAGAGAAAGCAGAAACAAAGTGCTTGTAAATGGGAGGAAGGGAATGGGGAAGAAAACAAGATCCAAGATATATCATGTACCGGTACAAATCTCCAACGATGAATATATACCTAAAATGTACTAATAAACTTAAAGGAGATAAAAGAAAGGATTTAAGGAAGCCCAAATACAAAGCCAAAATCAAGGCACTGGGTGAAATTGATGTCTCTAACCCCTACAGAAGGATAAAAGGCATTCAAGTCCACTTCTAGGTCAGTTTACATAAAACATCACACTGACAGCCTGTTTACTCACTTGCTATCATCCAGTATATTGCATCCAGTTTTGGCTAAAAATTTAAGTCATGCTAAAAAGCCAGAGAAGAGATTAACAAGCAAGTAGAAATAAATAGAAACAAAGAGACACAAATGTATCAAGAACTTTGAAATGATCAAAGAATTTTAAATAACTGTTATATTTTAAAGACATTAATAGAAAACATAGTCAGCATGTAAGAATGGATCAAAAATATAATCTAGCCGAGAGCTGGAAATGTTGAGAGTAAAAAAGCACACACACAAAAAAATGAAGAATGACTGTGATGGGCTCATAAGTACACTACACATAATCAAAGAAAAAAATCTGTGAAAAAAATTGGAAATTTTGATCAGATTTCTTCTAGGAAGACTTGAATAACAGAGGGATGAATGTAAGCATGTCAGCACTTTACAGCACTGGAGATTAGCACTAAATTAAATTTCTTATCCTTACTTTCTTTTTATATCCTCCGGCTTTAGATATTTTGTTTCTTCCTCATGGGACAATTAACATGAAGACTCTCAAAGGCAGCTTTATATCTATCTGGCTAAAAACAAGAAAAAGCCTGATTCAAAATGAATTTTTAAAAATGTATGAGCTCTGTAACTAGCAATAAAGGAATAATTCCTGCTTTGGGTATAAATTGATCAAGATGCTTGATATAGTGTCTCTTTTTATTTCTTATATCAGTTCCCTCTGATTTGACTCTATACACTGACATCCCAGAGAGGCCTCCTGACACCACCTCACAGATGCCAAAATGTCAAGCCAGTAAAAAAAAGCCATTGGCAGGCCAAGGATTGCAAGCGCAAGGACCTGGGTTCGATCCTCAGTAACCACATACAATACTGGGCACAGAGACTCATGCCCAGCAGCAATCAGTACCACATACCACAGTGATGGGTGTGGTGGTTCATGTGTGTAATCCCAGCACTCAGGAGGCAGAGGCAGGAGGATTGCTGTGATGTGAGTTTGAGGCTAAGCTCAGGGCCAGCCAGAACTACGAAGTGAGACCCTGTCTCAAAAAATAAATAAATAAATAAATAAAGCCATTTGTCAGAAAGTCTCCAGAATCACAAGAGTTTCAGCACGGTTTATTGACAAGTTGGTGTGGCCAGGCGAGCTCAGTGTTGTGGTTGACTTGGGCTTAGGTCACAGTTTGCATCCCTTAAGCAAGGTTACAGTCTCACTTGCTTCTTCTGCTCATCAGGAGGAAACCTGGATTTACAGTGAAGACATGTGGTTCCCCAGAAGGCACTCTTGATGAGATTTCTAAAGGGCCAAAGAGTACTGCACGGAAAACCAAATATTTGTTCTCTTCAATGGCTCTACCTGATGTGAGAAAACTTTTCAATTTTTTTCCAAGGGGAACAAGGTTCAGTTAACTCATCTCCTGATCACTTGAAAGGTTTTCATGATGTGAATTCTCCTCCTCTTTTCTCCTCCTGTATCTTTCTTTTTCCACTGCATTGTCACCCATGTTGATCAATCCCTCTGGCCACTCTGAGAATGAAAAATCAAAAGCATGACTAAGCACAGCTACGACATGTCCAGAAAGATTAACATCTTCAGGTATCTCTCCTTTAGACCATCAGCTGTATGAACTATGATACATACCTCCTATTGATTCCAGTCTGAACTCAAAAGTTACCTCTCTTAACACTTTCTGTGATCCCCCACATCTGGGTGGAACCATCTTCTGTATCGCTGTACCACACATAAAACCCAGTTTAAAATAACTCTTCTTTCTTCATTCCTTCCTCCTGTCTTTTCTTACTTCTTCTCTTTCTTCTCTTTCTTCTTTCGTATCTTCCTCCTCTTCTGATTTTTATTCTTCTTTTTCTTCTCTATTTCTTCTTTTTCTTCTCCTTCTTCTTCCTCTTTTTTCCTCTTTTCTTCTTTCTCCCTTTTCCTCTCCACCCCTCCATAAAATGGTGAATCATTTGCAATGGGAATCAAGCTAAATTCATCTCTAAAACTTTCCAGTGCCAATGAGGAATCCCAGTATATCATAAATTCTTTCTAAACATGTGCTGCAATGCTCAGTAAAGATGTAGTCGCATGAACCCTCTTGTTGCAGAGTAAGGTCCCATTTTCCCTCTCTGCTTCTATCTACAGAGTGGCTAACAGGTTTCATCTGTATCGCCTGCTATGAAAAATATACAGTGGTTCCTTGGAGCTTTGTTTTAATAAGAATCATGTGGTTATGTGTGCATTCAAATCACCATTACTGCTAGACTGGTGAGAGAGAGCGGATGGGGTAAACTTCTGCAGACAGCAGAGTTCTCCCTCTGAACACTTCAGCTGTTGCCCAATTCACTCGTCATAGCCCAAGGCTGAAGTCAAGAGACCCAGACTAACAAAAAATAAGCTTTTGCCAAAGGATGCTCAGCATTAAGAAACAACAGCCATATATGGAAATATATGGAAAAAAAACTTGGCACTGAGGTCACCATTCTGGCGTTTCTCTCAGCCATGTCTATTCCCTGGCAAACACAACCTGGATGAATCCATGTTGCTTTTTCCCAAAGTGATCAACACATAACAAAAGCAAATACAGTAGAAGTCTCATATTTCCCCTCTTTTCTACATCCTTGGCCTTTTACACAAACTGTAAAGAGCACTCTACTACTGAAAAAATTATACCATGTTAAAATTTCTCCTATCAACAGGCAAACATTTGCTGAACAGTTCTCACCTTAACATTATTAACCCATCCCATGAACAACAGCCAAGAATCCAGAAAACATATGAAGCTTTCCAAGGACTTTGTCCTTCTGAGTCAATAGCAGACACATGGTAGCTGCTTCCTCCTTCATCAACAGCATCTTCTTTGCCATCCACTTTCTTCATCTCACCTTCCTTTAATGCACAATAGGCTTCTATGTAATGAAAAGGTGACTGTCACCTTTCATGAGTTTCCTATCCAGGCTTCCCAGGAAGCAATTTGACATTTCTGTCTCTGAACAAAATTCACAGATCAATAGCATTGTTTGTTCTTCTTTAGTTTCCCAAATATAAAAAGGAAATATATGAATGCTATGTTCCACATGCTCCTTTTCTCAGGTGACTATTCCTGTCTTGACTACTGCAGTAGATATTTCCCAAGAATGTAGGGTTTTTTTTTCCTGTTTTAGTTCTATCTTGTTAATGAGACAAAATATCCAACACTCAAAGATAAAGGAGGAGAAGTTTATTTTGGCTCACAGTTTGTTGAGTTTACAGTTGATAGTCAGTTGACTCCAGCGTAGAGTGGCATGGCAGATAAGCATCATAGAAGAGAAACAGTTCATGGCAAAGCAGGGCAGGCAGAAGTCGGCAAAGCAGTGAAGTAGTAAACCAGCAGCAGCAAATAAGCAAGCCTGCCTTTCTGTCTCATCCAGGCTATCTACCCTTTTGGCAGTGCCTTGATCACAGCATCACATGATTAAACCCTGTGTCATACTTTAGATCCAGTCATCTCTGAAAGAGACTTACCTACAAGTACCTGAGACTTTTGGGGACATCTCACACAAGCCATAATATATTCCATCATCCTGCATTCCAGACCATCTTTGGAATTAGTACTGTCTATTTTAGTGATGATGACCCATGCATGGCACAGCTCACCTATCTGTCTCTTTTTGACAGTGTCCATTGTGGTCCCAGGCAGTAGGCATACTCTCCAGATCATCCTGATACCCCATGTATGTTTCTCACTTTAGCTAAATCACTTACATACACAGGAAGGATCTGAGAAGATGCAACAACAGAAACTTCTGATGGGTCTTGAGCTCTATTCTATAAAACTCTGAGTAGAGTACAACAGAACCCTGCAATAGAGTACAACAGTGCTTTCTTCTTGCTATTTGAAATAAGATCTCCCTGCAAAGTGTTCTTGAGTGACTTATTCCACCCATTGTCCGCTAGTGTCTATAGAAAATAGCTTTTCCTTTCCTCAGAGAATATTAGGAATACTTTCCAGAAAAGTGTTGAGTTTCCCAAGTCTTTCATATAGCTGCACCTATGGAGAGTTTATTTGCAGATCTAAAAAGCAAAACAAGATGAGGAATCTCTCCTGGCACACGGCCCAGCACATCAAAAGCACTCAATAAGTGCTTATTCTGTGAATGAATGAATAAATGAAAAAATAAATGAATTGATATGGGCCTGCAAGAGTCTGAGAATCTGTTTGCATCTGCTCTGCCTCTCTCTGTCTCTTTAGCTGTCTGCACACATGCACAGCCAGGGAAGTGCTGGTGAAATGAGTCTCATGTCTAATTGCACCATCTTGGGGGTCACCTACAACCAATGTGAGCCCTGAATTTTCCACATTCTGATACTGATCTTCCCTTGGTTGGTGGTGGCTTTTCTCTTTCTAAAGAAATACCCCTCCATACCAGGCAAGATATACATATAGCATCCTGGGCATCCAGGAAGTAAGAAGCCAAGCTCTTGTTAGTGGATATGTGCAGGGAAAGATTCATGCAGTGTTTCTCATATACACAGAATTGGTGGAGCAGGCTAGGGTTTACCTGCCATTTTATATCCATCAGCAACACCCAGAGACATCTTCTTTAGGCTCTGGAACATTTAATTCTGAGTTTATTATGACTAAAGGTATTATCTGTCAGCCATAGTAACTGTTCTAGCATGTACTCAGAGGTGGACCTATTTTTGCGATCTATAAATAGGAACTGGAGGAGCTGTAGGGCAGACCTCTACAAAGCAGAAGGCTTGAAAGAAAATCGTCAGAGAAAGCAAATTTGTCATTAAAGTCAGATAGTTCAATAGTGTTCAAATCACTTACTGATTTATCTTGGGCAACGATGGAACCTATTCTAATTGGGAAGATATTAACCAATAGAAGTGAT
Source organism: Petromus typicus (assembly GCA_004026965.1). Lineage (NCBI taxonomy): Eukaryota > Metazoa > Chordata > Mammalia > Rodentia > Petromuridae > Petromus > Petromus typicus. The sequence goes on along the minus strand of PVIR01008995.1, from coordinate 45,229 downwards.
CAGCAGGAAAATTAAATCAGATAATCTGTTTGAGTATATAGCATGTTGTCTGACATTCAGCTGATGCAATCCTCACCCAAGAAAATATTCACTATTCAAGTACCGAGTTGAGGGGCAAAGAGTCCAAACAATTTCTAATAAAAGTATCAAGTAAAATATGAGCATCATGATCACATCCTTAGGGTATGCGATCACTTGCAATGGACCAGTCTACTAGCCAAAACGCTGAACCAGGAGTTCATGTTCCACTCTCATTAGTAGGCACAGTTTGGGTTTTGAATGGCCTCCAAAGGCCCATGCATTAAAGTTTTACCCCGAGCCTGTGCTGTTGTTGAAAAGTGGAGGTCTTTAAGAGGTGGGACCTAGTGGAAGGAAGCGAGGTCACTGGAGGCCTGACCCGGAAGAAGACACTGAGACTCCACTTCCTGAGGTTCTGTCTCTCACTCCCCAGCCTCTCAAGCTGGGCGGCATCCTCTGCCAGCCACTCCCATTATACTGTGCTGATGCCCTGCTCCTGGCCCCAAGGCAAAGCCCTCCTGACTGAAACCTCTAAAACTATGAACAAAAATAAACTTCTCCTATTATAAGGTGAATATCATAGGCACTATGTTATCACAATGGAAGTCTGAGTAATACATCTCAGACACATAAAAGGTCAATGCTGACACATAAAATCCAAACAGAACTGGTCTAGGGACAGGGTGGTGGTACAACACTTGTCCAGCACATACATGGCTCTGGGTTTCATCCCTGCACTGGGGGAAAACAATAATTAAATGGAAAGTGTTATTCTGGATTAGATCCTAGAACAACAAAGACATTAGCAGGTAAAATGGTGAAATTCAGAGTCCAGAAATAATGAATAGTAAGTTACCAGTGCTACTTTCTTAGTTCTAACATATGTAGCATGATGTTTAAAATACTAACATTAAGGTAAACTGCAAGAAAGATATAAGAACTCTGAATTAGCTTTGAGATTTTCCTATCATCTAAATTTATTTCAAAATAGAAGTAGAGAAGTGTGGTGACCAGAGGAGGGGGAGTATCAGCCTGTAGAAACTTATAGCTGGAAGAGAAAACTTTTATGTTTTCATCACAAAGAAATAATAAGTGTAGAGATGATGCATACACTAAATGCCTTAACCGGTTACCACATCACATACAGAGTATGTACAAAAGCAACACTCCATATATCACAAAAATGTATAATTATTATTTGTCAATTAAAAACCAAATCTTTCAAAGTTTATTTTTTTTAAAAAAATCAAATAGAAGCCTGACTTCCGGAGGTCCAGGAGCCTCTGAATTCACTAAATACAAACTGAGGAATCATGTGAAGGACATGATATGTACATCCATAATGTGCCAAATGTTTAATTCAAGTAACACTGGCTGGGGACTTAGCTCAGTGGTTCCACTGTCTCCCTAGCCTGCACAAGGTCCCAAATTTGATCCCTGGTAACACATTCCATAATGGCAGGCATGGTAACTCATGCCTGCAATTCCAGCACTCAAGAGGCAGAGGCAGGAGGATTGCTGAGTTCGAGGCTAGCCTGGGCAACATAGTGAGCTCAGGGCCAGCCTGAATGACAAAGAAAGACCCTGTCTCAAAAAACTAATAATTATTAATATTATTATTATTATTATTATCATCATTATTATTATTATAACAACACTAAGCTGTGGTTAACTTCATTTTACAGGACAGATGAGTTAAAATTTAAAGATCTCAACCAATTTCCTTAAAGTTTATATAACTTTCAAAGCATCAGTGCTGGAACACATAGGAAGCCAGTCCAATTCCAAAGCTTAAAGTTTGGATCATTTCATTCCTTAATGAATATTTATTGAATGAGCAAAGGAACTGTCAAGCAATTTGGAGGCACAAGTGCCTCCATTCATAAAACCCACAATTTTAATGACACCATGCCCTTAATTTCAGGTCTAGAATATTAGTTCCAGATCCTCCTAACTGGTGCAGTGGAAGAATGAATATTTCTATGAGTATTTCTACTCTTGCACAGGTTTTGGGGTAGGACACTGCAGAGAGGAAAGCACAGGTGTTTGGGTTTGGTATGGAGGACTTGACATTACATTTATTTTTTTTAAAGAATACAACAGGGATGATAGCTTCAACCTGTTGAAGTCTAACTTTTCAAAAGGAAAGTAGAAGAGTAAGAGAAAGGAGTAAAATCCTGATCTCTCTACTTTCCATTCTTAACTTATGATTTTCATCAGAAGAGAGCTGGAAAGAACAGGAAAATACTACATGGAGAAACTGGGGATTATTTTAAGAGGTGAGGTGAGTATGGACAGAACACAGAGACTGGAGTTTGAGAATTGAGTTCCTGGGTGGATTGCAGGAGGGCTGCTAGGAGGCGGTCAGGCTGAGCATTCCCTCCTTCAGGACTTCTCTTTCATTTCCATTAAACTGAAATTGCTAAGACTAGAAAACATGCTGCTTCCCTCTTTACTTACCTTCTTTTCTCCTCTCTCTTCTTTTGAGAACTTAGTTTAATATGGGATAAGGACAAAAAAACTGTCCAAAATGTTTGGGGAAGGAAGAAAAAAAATTGTAATCTCAATTCTGCTTTTCCTGGAGTGTAGGGTGTGTGTCTTTGGGTAAAATACACATCCCCTTAGGGCCTCTTTCCTTATCTAATAAATGGGATAGGAATCAGGCATCATCTCTCCAGGGCCCCTAACATAGCAGAGTAGGTGCCCTGTACAACTAGTTATCTTTATTGTCATCATTGTCTATTGTATAAAACCCATTTGCTTCAGCGCAGGCTCGTGGCCACATGCCACCCAAACACAAAGGCCAAGGCTCCAGGTTCCCCAAACCCGGATACCACCCAGGCAGATCAAAGTGCAGGACTTAACAGGGCTTATCGTCAGAACAGAGGCATGAGGGGCTTCAGCTGGGCTGCAAGAGCAAAAAGTTCACCCACATGAGGAGGAGGAGTCATTTGGGGGTCTTTCAGGGAAGCTCTGGGGCCCTGTTTGGCTTGGTCAGCTCCAAGAAAGAACCCTAGCTTAGAGGTGGTTGCTCTAGAAAGACAGCATTTGTCATTAAAACCTAGATTTGCTCTGAAATTCAGACTTGGCTCTAAAGCCAGGGAGACTGGTTAGCAAGATTACCAACCAAGAAACACAAAATAAATCCAATTTAATCTTTCGGGACTATTACCTCTGATTTTTATCTTTCTTCTTATTCTAACTCTAATAAGTTAGATGTAAAAATAAGACAAAAAATGGATTAAAATCCAAATCTTTTTTGTGGTACTCAAGGCCGAGTGGAAAAGGCTGGAGAGAGATGTGATTCCTCAATCCTGAGCATTTCTTGGAAAGAACTAGAACTTTAGTCACTACCATGGTCAGACCCTAGACAGTCCTTCTCACAGAGCGCACAGAGAAAGGACACACAGCACAGTTTGAATAGGACAAAATGCCCAAGTGAGGTCCTTGGGAAAGACATAGATGCTCTTAGAGTTCAAGGCCTTGGTTTTTGTTGTTGTTGTTGTTGTTTTGTTTTGCTTTTTAGAAGCAGAATGGATAAAATTGCATGATGACAACAAAAATAATAATGATATACCCAATGCTGATAAAAATAATAATAGCACACCCGGCAATGATCACAACTGAAACAAAATGGTAACTCCACCAACAATCTTAATAATGAATGTCAAAATGGAACTTTAACACTGAACCAGGAAAAGAGAATGTCCAACAAGGGAAAAAAGGATAAGGTGAGAAGAAACCCAATATTTTAGTTTTAATTTTACACTAGATAACAAAGTGATTTGAGGTATATTGTGTGTTTTCTTTTCTCCAACCCTCATAACCACTACATTTTTCATATAAAAATGAAATAAAGACATTGGATTATTTTTCCAATTCTTAGAGAGATGGAGATGTTGATCAGATCACATGATATACACTCCTAGGTTGGTGGTATAGTTAATGTAGCATGGAGTGTCGAGGTGACGGGGAAAGGAATGTTCTTAGAAAGTCGGCATCACATTATTGGAGTTATGGCTTGATTTTCTAGTCAATTCGCAGCAGTATAAAGGCTCATTAAATTCCTACACTTCTACCCAAATGCTATGATCATTTTTATGTACTGACACATGCCAGTATCATGGCATGTATCTGGAATTTAAACCCTCATGCACTCAGAGGTGGAGATTATGGAAAGTAATTGAATTGTGAAGGTGTTATAGCTGCTTGCTCCTCCACGATAGGGCCCAGATAGAGGCTGGTCTTGGGTCATTGATGAGGTGACCTGGAAGTGAATATCTCCTTTATATATGCTTCCTATCTGCCATGATGAGAGCAGCTTTCCTCCACACTGGGCTGCTTCCATACTGCTGCTACTGCTTTGGAGCCAGCGGACTACAAATTGAAACTCTAAAATCTGTGAGCCCAAACAAATTTCTCTTTCAAGATGGGTGTTGGGTATTTTGTTCTAGCTACAAGAAAGTGATTAGGATACTCAAAGACATAACTTTAAAGGACCTCATTCTTACATAGAAGGAAAAGAAACTTAGAAACTTAGTTACCCTGCATTTTTGTTCTCTTGACAAATATTGTGCAAGACTGGCCCTTTCTTTATTCTTCCTATTTCCCCTCTTATGATTCTCATCTGTCTTGCTCTCTGGACTTGCTCTTTTGGTGCTATTATTTCCCTTCAAACAGAACTCTGAAATCAATAGAACCCATTGAAGTTATGGACAGTGGTTGGACTTCTGGGTCACAGACTAGGGTCAGAATGGATGGAGAGTAGGTCTCTAGCATAGGTGGAAGTTATCCAGAGCAGTGGATATATATGCATACACACATATATCTTTGTTCACATGTGTACATGAGTGTGTATTAGGCTGATGAAAATGACTTATTTGGTTTTCTTTTAATGAAGGAATCATTCAAGTTCTACCCCCTTCCTCAGTGTGGAGTAGAGAAGCTACTGCTGCCTTAATTTTTCTGATTCCAGTTACTGGATGTTTGAAGAATAGGAGAAACTCCTGGAAAATAGGTGCCTCACCGGAATTTGGGAAACTGACTTCAGATATCAAGATGGCAATAATTCAGTCTGGAACAGATATATTTCAAAAAATGAACTTTTTCCATTTTGAAGACCTCAGTTTAGGAGGGGAAAATTATATCAAAAGGAAGTGTTTTTCTTTAGAGATACCTTTTACCGCATGTTCTGTGCTGGTGAAAACAGAGACTTACTCAACTGATAGGTCATTAAGGGAATAAAGAGGTTGTTTTGTTTTGTTTTTGTGGAACTCAGATAAGACTGAAGTCAAAATTTTAGTTAAGTTGAAAGCCTAGTAAATGCAGAACAGGGAGAACAGATGCTTAGATAGATGATAATTTGGTTGTCACACAGAGCAGATATCTAGTAGTTGTCATGTTAGACAATCCCCTTGGCATTATCTGCATCCCACTGTGGCTCACATTATGAGGCAGTGCACCCTCAAAAGATCTCTCACTCTCCAGTTATGAAGTTCCCAAGAGTGTTTGCCTGGGGGCCAGGGAGTTAGCTCAGTGGTTCTGGTTCCTGTCTTGCAAGCACAAGGACCCGGATTCGACCACCAGTAACCACATACTGGAGACGTGGAGACTCATGCCCAGCAGCAACCAGTACCACATACCACAGTGCCGGCCGTGGTGGCTCATTCCTGTAATCCCAGCACTCGGGAGGCAGAGGCAGGAGGATTGCTGTGATGTGAGTTTGAGGCTGAGCTCAGGGCCAGCCAGAACTACGAAGTGAGACCCTGTCTCAAAAAACCTAAAAAGAAAAAAAGAGTGTTTGCCTGACCATGTTGACTTCCATATCCTTCACTATGACCCGGCACCCAGGAGATTTGCAGAGGCAGCCTGGTGGTATTTGTACATTTGAAGGACTAAATTGGACAGAGATTTACCACTGAGCTCCACTGGGCTGGGCCAGGAAAGATTTATCCGTGCCGCTTCCCTTTAGCCAGCTACTCATGCCATGACATGCAAATTCAGATGAGATCGGCACATCTAGGATAGAATGGATGTGGACATAATATTTAAATTCAAGAGGAATCCACCTCTCTCGTGAGTTTCCAGCTGACAGGACCCATCGCATTCAGCCTGGATTCGTCAGCTCTCGTATTCTTGGGCCATCCTTTATTTCTTAAAGGTCAGAATTACTACCTTTTAATCACTTCTCCATCTTTCTCCTAGCTCCACCCTCTTTTGAATCCAAGCTTCAGACTTACAATCTTACATATGTTGTTACAATCAACAACTTACATATGTTGACATTTTTTAGAAGTTGTAACCAATTCCTTTTCTTCTTCAAGGAATTTATTTATTTCACCTTCTTTCCTATGGGATTTCGAGCACCTGAGGCAAGTAAAGGAGGTATGAATACACTTTGGGTATATAATCCTTGCTTTGCCATTTCTACAACAATCCTGATTCTACGTCCTCATCTTACAGAGGAGTAAAGTGACTTTCACAGCAAGGACATGACTCGCCGAGATCTTGCAGTGAGTCCGTGCCAGTCCTGGAATTAGAGCTGCTATCAGTCTTCCCGTTCTATGAGTAAAACTGAGGCCTCACTTTGCTCTGAGCCCTTTGTAACTGTTACTTTGAGAGAACTAAAAGGGAAGAAAGGCCAAAACTCTCTGCTTGGAAACCTCGTTTCCATTAGAATGTAATTTAGATTTAATAAAATGCTTAATGAATCTTAATTAAACCCAAATTGAAATTAAAAATGGTTTAACAAGGTTTAATAGTGATGTGAGAGATCATGCAATTTCACTTCAATAAATATTTTCCTAATAACAAATAACCACTTCATTAGGGAGGAAAAATGTTGCCATTAATTCTAAATTAAATTAAATTAAATTATCCATAATTTACAGGCATAGTTAACAGTATCCATTAATGAAAAATATGTAACATTTCTGCCACTCCACCCTCACTTGTTATGAATTTCTTCTACAGATTGAGAGAATTTTAAAAGATATTGAATGTGTAAGGGACAAACAGTCTGAAGCCAAAGGACCTATCTCTTGAAATTCTGTATTTTCTGATAAGAGAAAACAAGGTAGGAGAAAGAGAAGACACAGGCTTTCCACCAACACAGCTGTAAATTTCCATCGATGTTACAGCCTTAACATGAAGTTTTGATGGGACTGACGAGGATTTTGTGAACTTAAGTATCTCTGGCTTATGAAAAAGATAGAGAGAAAATCTGACCAAACAATAAGTGAAATCAGAAGTGATATAAAGAGAGCGAGGATGCAGAGAATAACAGAAAAGGGGCAACTGTCATTTTCCTCTGCTTTGTGTGTTTGTTTATATCTTCTATTTTGTATTATTATTTCTTATGGTTTACTTGAAGACTGTATTTGGGAAGATATGGCCAGTTCCAAGGGAAAATATATAGCTTTTTAAAAATAGGGTCAGATTTTAGAGATGGAGGCAAGTTTCCAGCTAAGGAATTCACATTTTAGTGGTAGAGAATTGGGTTTCAAAATAGTGTGGGATTTAGTTTGATAACACTCAGCACACTATTCACTACTGTGGAAGAATAGAGAAGGAGTTCAAATGGGTGGCTTCTGCAGTAATGTGGGGAGTATCAAAATATTACTCCCAACTCAAATTTCTCAAATCTAAAAACCAACTGCCACTTCCTAAGATTTCTGATTTCCAACGTTTATAGAAGAGAAAACAGAAAGTACACTGCTCTTCATCACAAAAATAAAATTATCAAAATCTGATCTAATTCTGTAAATATGGGCCACCCAGGGCTACTGAACTTCTTAAATATGATACAGGAGTAAAAGTAGCAGGGTTAGTCCCACACAGCTTAAGCAGGTCCACACAGAGGTCCATACATCCAGGCAGCGAAGTGTATTATGCCCACTCAAATATGGATACAGAGATACATACGGAAACAAGAACATATAAGGAAAAATGCCAACATAGAAAACATGAAATCAGTTTCTAGGAATCAAACACTTCTTAACTTAGTGAAATTCAATTGTTTATATAGATTTAGCTCTTCTGGTAGCCATCTACAGACAATCATAATTTGATACTTTCAGGAAAATAAAAAAATACAAATGCAATCAAGGCTTTGCTCCATGATTTTGTCAAAGCCAACAGACCCAAGGCTTCAAGTAAGAAGAGCAAACGTGGCAAGTTATGATCAACTTGTACATAGTCAAAGAATCCGAGAGAGCTGCAAGAACAGCTGACGGTAGGTCTGTTTCCTTAGATGCTCACATTGTTAAGTCCTAACTGCTGAGGCTGAGGAGAGCTCACTTACTCTGGCTAGTCCGATGTTAGAACTCGGTTGTCATTTCATACAAACCTCTTTCAGGCTCCTGGCAGGTTATTGGCTTAGGAGGTGAGGAAGATGAATGTTGGCATATTCGATAGATCTAGTCAGGTGTCAGAAACCACTCAGGTACTTTGAATAGAAAGAACTTTGCCTTAAAGAACTGGGAAATCGAAGAGCACATTGCCTGGTATCCCAAGGTAGTACCTACACGAAGTAACTGCCACCCTTAGAGCTGTGGGAACACAGGAAAGAGATCTCCAGCATTAAAACCTGTGCACATCAGAGGAGAAATACCTAGGACTGAAATTCTATTTGCTGAGACAGGGTTTCAGCTTTTGGAGGAGGGGAATACGTCACTGATCCTAAGTATCATAAATAGTCCCGCCACTTGGTTCTGGCTTCCAAAGAACTATTGCTTTAAGGATGAGGAAACACTACTTAGAACACATGTAAGACAACAGCAAGCAAACTCTAATGGCAGAAATATGCGCCATTTTCTTCTTCTGATCTCCCTCTAGTTCCCCCTACTGGCAGGATGTAGATGGAGCAAGGGGGTGAAAGAGAAATAAGGTTTAGAAGCTTCCAGCCCCAGAGACACCCAAAATGCAAAAAGGCTAAGGGTGAGTCTGAGTATCTGAAAGGTAGTAGCTTGATAAATGGCACGGGAGAGCATATCAAAACAAAACAAAACAAAAAATGAGATGAACTAAACATTACCTCTAAAGTTTTATCAGAAAGAATTTTACTCCCAGAAAAAAAATTTACCTGACTCAGAATTCTTGGTCAGATGTATTTAGGGGAAGCTTGATCAGGACACGCTGCTGGAGGTGCGTATTAGAGAGAAACTTTGCACACACCCTTCAGCCCAGGGTCTTGCTGTATTTCACTTAACTCTACATTCTCCAAATATTCCCACAGATGAGTTTGGCTTTGTTCTCAGAATACCTATTAGTTTCCAAAACTTCACAAAGGGCTGTGCAGCAGACACTGTAGACACTGCAGGTCATGAGTCGTAGGATCATTGATCACTGAGCTATTAATAGAGTGACTCGGTGAGCAGGTTGCACCTTTCCTCAAATGCTGCGCCCACTCTGCTGAATGCGCGTGTGGACAGACATGGTGGCTAGAATGCCTTTGAGGGTTCGCATAAAAGAGAAACCTAGTAAGAGCCAAAGATGTGTGTAGTTTGTCTTCCTCCACCACTGTGCTCCCAGCACCCATCTCAATGCGTAGGACCCAGTAAACACTCAGTGCTGTGTGCCAAGCTAGCCAGATGGAGGGGAGCAGTGAATTATTAGCCAGAATACGTGACAGTGACACCTTATGTGTTAATGAATGTGGAAAGTGACAAAAAAAAGTACACGGCTGGCCTGTAGAAATGAAATGCGAGCAACTAGGTAATTTAAATTTTTCTGGTAGCTGTTTTTTTTTTCCTTTGTTTAAAGAGCTCAAACTAGAAGTTTACTATTTAATAATAAACAACATAAAAAACAAACAACATCTTAAATAATAAACATGTTAATGTTGTTATACACAATAAGCAATATATTTACATTTATTATTATTATTACCATTATTTTAAATATAGTGAGAATAAGATGAGGGCTAAAGGCAGGTGATGTAGGAGTGTCAGGTCAGCTCCTGGGCACATCTTCCAAAACGAGGATTCCTGCCACGTCCCCTCTGCTGTGCTTGGAGGTCTGTGTGCCTAAGACGGACACCCCCCTGGTACCTGGATGGCTGCTGCAGTTACCCAGCACCAGAAGGCTATCCCATGTCTTCGTTCTGTCCCTGTGTCCCCACTGGTTTGTGACTGTTTCCTTCTCCACGTGTACCCATCACCTAACACTACCACTGGAAAAAAGAAGGACTCTTTAAATGTGCTTTTAGTACATATTTTCTGTACGTGTATTTTACAATCATCTATGAAACTTGGTGCATGTACACAATGCAACCTGTCTCTATTTTAGATCCTTTCACTCCCTCCTCCTCCAATTCCCCCTTCCTGCTTTTCATTTTTGCCAATATTATTCATCTTAATCCATGTTTATGACATATACTGTCCATATCCACAAAAGTTATTTGAACCTTTCATGTGGCCAGTCTTCACTTTACCTATTCCTCTATCCCTTCCTTCACCACTCGCCCTCCATCCCCTGGATTCATTCCCATCTCTAAGAGATCCATCTTTTTTCCATTCTATCCTTCATTTATTTTTCCCTTAGGTGTACTTTGCTTGATTCAATATTTAATTTTGTTTGTCTGATTTATTTTATTCAACATTGTATTTTCCAGGTACACCCATTTTCCTACATATATCTTAGATGTATCCTTCTTCAGAGCCAGCAGATGTGCCAACATTCCCTCCTCATAACAGGTTGCAGGACCTTGTATAGCTATAGCCAGCATTCTTGATTTTGTTCTTCTTTGGTTTTAAGAAGAACAAAGATAATGTGCCACACTTTCTAAGGCTTTATTAATACAGTATTTTATTAAATTACAGAACTACAGGAGCTGTAGCATATTTAATATTTAAACTATACAAATGGGCATTTTGAAGTTTTTCACAATTATGGGTACTCCAGGAGAATAACTCCTATGAGTTTTGAGGGTCCATTGTACTTGTAGCATGTCTCAACTTGGACTACCCAGCAGCCACATGCATCTACTGCCTACTGTGTTGGAGAGCAAGGTGTAGTGGCTCCCCAAATGTAGCACAACAGTATGACATGCAGGAAGAACTTCAATTTGAAAATGAGCACTGAGCTACAATATCGAATATTATGAGAACACCTGATTCAACTACTGCTATTCATGCATAAGCTCATGAATTCTATTAGAAAGACTAGAGGTACTTTAACACTAGTGAAGTAAGAGAGTGGAAGAAAGAAATAAAGACTGGGAAGAAGCAACAGCATTAGAAGTTTCTTCCTTTTGTCCCAGAGCCAAGTCTTGTTATTGGCATGAGAAGTAAGAGTGTTGGTTTTCTCCCACTCGTAAGTGGAGTAAGGAGGTCAGGCCTATCCTGCCTACTGAGAATCCCCAATGTTTAGGAAAGTATCTGGCTCTTAGTAGATATTCAACAAATATCTCTGGTATGTAGAAAATAAAATAGGGATGAGTAGACAGAAAGAGAATATGCCATTTACCTGAGAGCTAAATACAGAAAGGCAAAGACAAAAAAAAAAAAAAAAAGACATCCTCGTGGGAGATAAGTGGTTAGGGACACTTTATGTTCCTTCTCATTCCAAGGTGGTGAGATACTTACAACACTGGTAGCTTCCCTGCCCCCAAACATTTCACCATCTTCCCTGCACCTGAACTAAAACTTTACATGAAATCTAGAGGATGTCTCCATTTCACACGCTCTCATTTCCCTGACCATCTGATCTCTAGCTTTGCTCTCCAGTGCATTCTCCAGACTGACTACAGACCATGACTTCTGGCATGTCCGCTGCTCCTATTTGTGTTCATCTCCACAGACTCACACTCATTCTCTGTGCCTGGCACCATGCTTCTACTTGGCAGTCCCTCCAACACAACAGTGTTTACAAATTAATGAAGGAACGAAGGAAGAAAGGAAGGAGGGAAGGAAAAAGAAGGGAATTAACAAAATATCACCAGGATCTTCAAAATAACTTTTCTCGTTTACTAGGCATTAATTGCTAATACATATGTTTCCTACACATTCAAATCTAAAGAACTTCCCTGCCAGAAGATAGGTTTGCCCTGATGGACATAAGTAAACCTAAGGCATCTGTAGAGAGTTTTGCCTTCATCTTAGCATCTAAGGTCCAACAACCTAAGAGTTCGATAGCTTGTTTATTCTGCTTCCAAGGGGTTAAAGACAACTTTATAGTGGTGTTACAAGAAGCTCTCTCTTTAAGGCCCAATAATCCTTAATGCTTGTGTCTTTTTAGGTCCAGATAATCTTTTGAATGGCTACCAGCTCTGTTGTCAAAAGAGTTGGACCACAACCCTTGGGAAATTCTCCTCCCCCAGGTAAACAATATTGTAGCTAAGCCATTTCTGGAAGTAAAAACAAAGTAATCTAAAAAAGGCAGTGCTGCAGAATAACAATTTGTAAAATCACTAGGTGTTTTCCCCATAAAGTGCGTCAATTAGTGGGAGAATATAGTCATGACTACCAGAGATGACTACCAGTCACCTCTGCCTATGATTTGTTGTCTATTATTAGCTTTTCTGTTGTAGAGAAGTGAAGATAGGGAGTCTTAGCATTAAAAAATCTGATATGTATTTCAGCTGCCTGGGTATTGTGAGCTGAAGACATCTGTAGTTGTAATCAGCCCTTTCATAGATAGGATTATGGAATATCATGTGATAGCCCTTGAATCCAACACTAGGAGGCTTGAAAGGGTGGCTATGCAGTACCTCAGGGCTTGGACAGTGCATGTAGGGAAGTCCTGATGATTGTAGTGGTGTTATCAAGACAGCTGCAGATCCAAATGGTTTTCCTGTCTGTAAATTAAATGTTAATATGAAAACAAAAATCCAGTAGGACCAACAGGAAAGTACAAATATAACAGTGAGAATTTCCTGTCATGGGAACAGTCCAAATCCTTGTGGTCAGACTACTGAATGAAGCTTGAGAAAGGCCTCGGCCTCAGAAATGGATGAGATAGCATTTTAAAGTGTCTGCCTTTATCAGGAGCAGGGGCACAGAGGTCTAATGGCAGCCAAAGTGAAACCTAAGGGGATGCAAGAAAGTATTCATTGTATGTCCTGGAAAGCCTTTTTAGAATCTCTGGCTCCTAAATTTTTGCAGAGTAAACATAGCTAGTATTTGATGTAATTAAATCCTTCAGACATTTACTTATGAAGAGTCATCATGAGGAACCATTTGGTTTCATTTTTAGTGCAGGAAAAGCAGCGACTATAAAAATGCAGTCCTCCCCCAGGCTGGGGTCTGCATTGTCTCTGAGCCTTTTTCTCCTTGATTCTGACTGGAACAATGTGCCAAGGCAGCAGGGACCACCATTTTAAGTGCATGCATCAGCTAAGAATGTGCATTCATACCAGCCTGAGTGGGAGAGGGGTGCTACCTTCGTTTATCTTCAATCTATAAAGTTCATTGTGAGCTTTTTTATTAATACATGTTTGCAGTACATAATGTTAAAGTTCCTCATGTGGAATTGGCACATGTATATAATACACCTCAAGTCAATTGTAGGTCTCCCATAGTCCAATCTTTTCCAGAGAATCTACCAATAAACACAGGATGGTCTTAGGGGACATTTAGATAGATATAAACTGCAATGATGGCCAGTATTCACATTTATAAAATCTTTCACCAAGTTAAATTACAAAAGATATACTATAAACCCATAATTTCCTACCAAATACAACACTGTTAGGAAAATTTGAGAGATCTTTCAAATCATCCCTTACTGAAACACTTAAGAGCATATTTCAAGAAATAAGTGTAAGAAAATTCCAAGAACCCCATAATGTTTTCCAAATTTAGAAAGAGATTCCTAGAGAAACAAGAGTGAGTTAAAGTTGGACCTTTTGAGGTCCGAGCTCCACTGTGTGACATGAAGACCTTCATGGCTTGTCTTCACCTGTGAGAGGCGGGTTATTCCTCCCTGAACAGGACAGGAGCATAGTACCTGAGGAGCAATGTCTATTTATCAGAGCTGGACCCAACCAAAGCAAGAAGTCCCGACAAAGTCCCACCTCACTGGACAATAGGCGATCATCACTTTTCTCTCCAGATTCACAAAACACAAGATTCCTTGATGAGTGGACAAAAATAGTTTGTGCTGTTTCCTCTTGATCTTTGCTCCAAATTTGGTCACCTTAGTCAAGCAGCCCCTAAAGACACCTCCCATATTATCATTATGTGGCAGAGCCTAAAGAAGAAAAGACCTGGACACAAGAGAGAGGTGGAAGTATCTGCTACGACTAGGCTTGTTACCATGAAGAGCCAGAATAGGGAAGAAAATGACTTCTGAGAGTCCTGACCCATAACTAAAAGTCGCCTTCCCCGTTCATAAAGTGAGGTATACATAAATCAAATTCTTGGCTCCTAAATAGTTATGGCACAGCTTATATGCTGGGGTGGCCAGGGATATAAAAATAGGAAAAGAAATATTCCTTCCCTTACCTCACAAGTTGTAATGCCAGAAGAGAAGGCTGATAAACCTCCTCCTTTCCTCCACTGTAAAAATATTTGTGAAAGGAAATAGTTCATTCCTTCTCATATGAAGGAGTAGATGTATTCCTTCTAGTTCTATAAAGTTACTTTATAGGATTCAACAAAGGAATTTGCACATCTAATTTCATCACCAAATTTTTAGACATGAAAATATGCTGAATGTTTTAACATATAATCAAATCTTCTGATTTTACTTCTTTTATGCTTTTTGTGTTATGTATTGCAAAGCAAATATTGCATAGACCTTGTACATCCATTTGATTTTCCACAGCATTTTTGAAGAATTTAAGGAATTGGAAAAGTTACTCAAGGCCACAAACATAGAAAGTAATGAGTTGAAATTGTGATACAGACTTACATAGGCACAAATCTAACTCCCTGTGTTATATTGTACTGCCTGTCACTTACATTCTAATGTTCATTCAGTCAGTCAGTCATCTTTCCCTATAAGCCAATGAATTTTTTGTGTGATATATGGAGGATAAGTTAACCCAACTTCAAATAACAACAGTAAAAACAAATTTGCATCTTGTGGGGGGGTGAATAAATTTTATAAAATGAATCATGCTTTGAGTCAAAGTTTATACCTAGTCTTCACTCAAAACTCAGCTTTTGTGGGGATATCAAAATTTCTCATTTTAAATAAATTAAGAGATATAAAGACAATCCTAAAAAATGGAGACTACTTGACACAACTTTCTGTCTAACACACTTTAAAAATAATGGGTATAGTTTTTTTTTTTAATGTGTGCTCTTTATTTCATGGGTGTATTATCTTTTAGTGCACTTTAGTATACAAGCTGGTTACATTTGTTGGGAGAGCTGGTAACATGTCTATCATTTATTCAACTTTTTCTATGCATTACCTTTCCTTTCCTTCTTCCTTTCTTCTTTTCCAAAAGATCTGCCTTATTTCCTAAAACCTCTCCTTTAATTTATTCTTTAATTTATATTTTGGGTTTCTCAAAAGCAATGCAATATTTAATTTTCCAGTTCTGGCTTATCTTAATATTTTAGACTCAAGATCCATCCATTTTCCTGCAAATAATGTGATTTCACTCTTCCTTATGGCTGAACAATAGTCCATCCTATAGAGGAGATATATAAATAGATATAGATGTATCATATATATGTATACATCACATTCATGTATAGTTGACAAATCTCTTACCAATAACAAAGAAATAAATCTATGCTGAAACATTCATTGGTGACACACAACCATATAGGATCTACTTCTAGAAAATAATAAAACATGGAAGTTCATAATTGCCACTCCTGAGGGGGTATATTTTTTGTTTTGTGGTTACGTACCCACACATATATAAGCAATAAATGACAGAAAGTTTGTCATATAAAGCCTATGTAAAATCAACCCTCATGGGATAAGAAATGTTGGTGCCACAATTATGAAATTTATTAAGATTAAATTCAATAAATTAAAAGGAGAAAGTGAGTGGAAGAGCCATTCAGAGCAGGTAGAAAGAAGAAAGCCCAAAATCAAACAACTCGGAAACTAGTGTAGTTCTGGCTGACATTTGGTCAGAATAAACAATAGCAGTTCTTGTTGAAATTTGGTCAGAATAAATGATAATTTTGTCTCTTTTATTTTCGTTTTTATTTTCCCATACTAGGAATTGAACTTAGAGCCTTGCACTTACCAAGCTGGTGCCATGCCACTGAACTATGACACCAGCTGTAACAATAGTCTTTCTTAACAATAATTTTTAAGCATTTACATGAGTAGCCTTTTATCCTATGAAATATATTCATGCTCTTTCTCTTTGAAATGAATTAAAGGAGTTTCATAAAAGAATGATGTAACACATGGAATGTACATTGGCATAAAACTGTAAGAGGCTGGATGCTATTTCAGAATCTTGGATTTTCTTCTAATCTAGAAGAGACTTGAATGGGTGTATAATATAAGAATTTTAGTTTTCACTGCAGATCAGAACATGGCCTTAATCTTTGGGTCTACTGAGATTATAGTTTGGCTTGATCAGAAAGAGCACTTATTTTTTGTTGTTGTTGTTGAGAAGGGTCTCACATTTGAGTTCAGGGAGGCTCTGAGCTAACTATGTACCCCAAGCAATCTTCAATCTCACAGCAATCCTCCTGTCTCTGCCTCCTGAGTTCTGGGATTATAGGAGTGAGCCACCACGCCCAACATTGTAGTATGTGGTACTGATTACTGATGGGTGTGAGTCATCATGCCCAGCATTGCTGAATGTGGTTATCAGGGATCAAACTCAGGACCTTGCAATTTGAGAGTCAGATGCTGAAACCACTGAGCTAAATTCTCAGCCCCAGAATGTTTTTTAAAAGTGTAATATATGTAGATATAAATGAAGAAAATATAAAAATCAGCCTTCTATAAAAATAAAATCAAAATTTATGACAAAATAACAACATAATAACAATAGCTAATACACTATGGTTACATTGTTACTCAACATACAAGTCACAGACAAAAAAGATTCTCTTTTACAAAAAAGAAAGGTACAAATAATAGGGAGAAGTTCAAATAAATCCTGAAACTCTCTAGTCCATTGTTTCAAAAATATTTCAATATATCTGCAAGTTTACTTCATTTATAGTATAAATTTTCTTTAGGTCATCAAGAAGTGCTTTTGTTGCACCTGCTATGGGTATAGAAATCATGAACAATAATATGAGTGCCATTTACTTGGCACCTCAGATTTCAGTCAAAATTGTCTTTGAACATATGGAGAAACTGAGGCTCAAAGATTGCTAAGTGACTTGTCATCATGTCCACAGGACCAAAGTCATGACCTGAGCCCACCCCACACATTCTCTTTTCTTAACTATACCTTCCCATTCCTCCTCACTCATCTTTCCTCATCAAACATTTTTTATTAAATCTGTGCTATTATTTTTCTAATGAAAATACATTGCTGATTTTATAATATAAGTCAAGAGAAAAAAAAAAGTTGGTTAAGCTTTTCTATGCAGTGGAGAACATCTGTAGCCATTAGCCTGAAAATGGAGAAACTGAACATTATATCTTACTCTAAATATTCTCACTTTAAAAATGTGGAATGGGGGCAGATAAAGGACAAAAGTCACCTCTATAGTCTGCACTAGAAGGTATTGATTTGGCAGGGCCAAGAGAAAGTCAATTTTATATATGGCCATGGACCGCATTGGTGCACAGCAGATAGTATTGTTCAATAGTAATAAATAATAATTATGTACAGGGATTGTCTCACCAATGCTCCATTCTCCTGCCTTCACTAATAATCAGAATCTGGTTCTTCCAGAGACCTCTCTCACTCTGATTCTAACAAGGCAGTAATTCATTCCGGGCTACGGAAGGTACATACATCTTTTCTAAATGTGCCTTCCTTACAGGCACAAAAGATGATCATAAGTTTAATTAAAGGTCATGACAGCATCCTGGTCTCTGGTGCCTCTTAACTCTGTATTGTTCCTGCTGACCTTCTCTGACACCAGGTGCCCAGTGTATCCAGGGATGAGCGTACACGAGCTTTCACGTCTATACCCTGATCCTAGCAGGAAATATAGGTGGTGAGCTTTATACATGGAATTTCAGTAGAGGCTTAATTTCCTTTGGTCTTGTCTTTTCACTGAAAAACAACAGCTCCACTCTAGCTCAAAATATATAAAATAGCAGTAAAAGACACATAGAGTGAAATAAAGACATTCCAATGAAAACTCTTCTCAAAGCCAGTGTGCAGGAGACTAACACCCAGAAAATGCTTCCTCCTTTAAAGGTTCAGTCAGCTAGTTTCACAAGATAAGATAAGATATAACACACAGTATACAGAGCAATGTAATCAGATATTCACCTAAAATCTTGATTAGTATCATTAATTCAGCTTTTCCATACTGGGAAAATTAAGTTTTGAGTTAGAAGAACTTAGCTTTGAGTCCCGTTTATGCTATATGTTAAATGTATGACTTTCAGATCATTTCTTTTCCTTCATCTGTCCATGTGGGTTACAGCCATCATGTCACCACATTGGTAAAATAAAATTAGAATACATTTATTTAAAGAACTTATAGCTAAATCTGTGCAAAAGTATTATTTAAAGTTACTCCAATTACTTGTAAATTATATCACCATTAATAAAATTGATAATCATTTGAAACAAGGAATCATGACATGACAACATTTACTATAACTTGCCAAAATGCAGCCACTGCAATCACATGTTCAGGGTCTTTATTTATCCTAGATCACATACTTGAAGGGATAAAAAGCTTAAATCAGGGTAAGGTATGCTTGGTAAACAGAGACATATCCAGCCTGAAAGTGTGGACGCTAGGAGGATACTCGCTTTGGACACTAGAAGGATACTCACTTTCACATGAGACAACTGCAGTTGTCTAATCTAGCCTCAAAATCAGCATCTACCCTTGAAGAGAAAGCCTGTCTGTGTGCGGCCGGCCAGAGAGCTTTTGGGAGCTCAGCGATGGGGTGCGCAGGGGAGGGAGAAGGGAGGAGAAGGAGCTCAGGCCGGAGACGGGGAGTCAGCAGATCAATAAAAGCACTTTAGGGTAATGGCTGCAGCTGAGGAGGAGGAGTGGGCTGGACAGGCGGCCAGCTCCATCACTGCCAGGAAAGGTCCATTTGCAAGAACAAAGGGCTTCATCTGTGCTGTCAGGCCCAAGACTTGGCTCAGCATCTACACCTACAGAGTTCCCCACACTGTGCCAGGCTACCTATGGGTTCCACCTATGCCATCCTCACCCTTTGTCCCTATTATAAACACAGGGTCACTCACATCAGGGACAAAGCCAAGAGCAGAGAGCGAATGTCCCAGGCCTTTGATGCCAGACAGCCAGAGAGCTATAATGAAGAGTGAGGCTCACAGACACCTGGCAGAAAGACAGGAAAGACACAAAGACACACACACACACACACACACACACACACACACACACACACACACGTAGCCAAGGACTGCAGGCTCCTCCATGCTCAGCCTCTGACACAGCGGCTTTCCCAAAGTGGAAAAAACTGTCTGGCTTATTCTGAAGTCTTTGTTCCTTCTTCTGTGGAGCACATGCCAGAAAGGAAAACCCACTCCATCCAACACAGGCAAGGGGGAGCTGGGAGAATGGAAGGCCTGGTGACTGGACTGGAAGAAGTGACACCTCGGCAAGGGAGTGACACCCTGCAGGGTGAAGTGTAGTGAGCAGTTCTGCATCCCCTGTCATGAGCCAGGCATAGAAGTCAGATACCATCATTATCTGCACAATTTTATAAATAAAGGAAGCAAACCTGATTCATCTGAAGCCCTGTAACTCATGCAGGGCAGAGCCAGGGGTCCAAACTGCTCAAATCTGTCCTGTATGATGGTTTTCATTGCAAACCAATGTGGTACAGCAGGTGTGGTATAAGGCAAGTACCACAGTAGCATTGAATGTTCTTTGCTTTCTCATGCAATGTGCCAGTGGATACAACTCCCCTGGACCTCTGTTTGAATAACCTGTATGGTTATAATGTTGATGATTATACACAGATTTCTGAAAAATATGCCATTGATCTATAGGGAAATGACTGTCTTAATAGAGCTCACAGCCTGGCATGAGGTAGGTTGGGGGGATAACATAGACATAAGTTAATATTCCAGGTGTTAATTAAACAGCTACTATGTGCTAAGTATCATATATCAAGTTTTACAAATAACTCTTACAATAACTGCTTGGAAGCAGATACTTATATACACTAGAAAATGGCTTTGTGAAATTTTATTGCAGAAAACCACTGAAGTAGTACACACAGAAGACAGGAACCAAAAGTTAAATCAACCTGGCTCTGAGCTACTCTGTCCTGTTGCTTATCATGTATTTTATTTTTTGTTCTTTAGATGTTTTGGTAAAGTATAAACTATATACAGAAATATTGTTAGAAAGAAACAACTGGGTGATATCCAAAGAAAGACGTCAGGAAATCTCTCCTCTTCCATTTGTAACTAGACTATTCTAAGCCCTCACTACCTGGTAGCCATTATGTGATAAGGTAAACCACAAAGACACAAAGTCTTCTCTCAGACTCTTCACAGATTAGTAAAAGAGAGAGGTATAATAAGAAATACTCACAGTACAGAGCGCAGTGGTAGAGATCCGCACCGTATATTGTGAGTCCATGTAGGCTTTATCAACTGATTCTATTTGTGGGATTAAGGGAATGCTCTTGAAAGAGCTAGTAAGGGGCATGAATGTTGATACATGTTAGCACTTCCCAGAAAATAGATCAGGAGAAAGTCCACATGGAAGGATAAGGTACATATAATATGAAAAGCCAAAGGACCCCTAGCTTCCGCTGATGATATAAAAAGCTGAAAATAAGATTTGTTCAAACGTACAGATGGGAAAACACTGACTACAAAATCATAATTTTTTTTTCTTGAAATCACATAAGAGCTGAGACCACAGAGCAATTAATCAGTTTGGGGTTTCTGAGAACTCCAAAGAAAGATAAAATGCACTTGCAGATTTATCTAGTGGGGAGGAAGATCAAGGTGCCACCCAAGGGGACAAGAAGTGAAAAGTTGAAATAAACTGTCAAGGTTACATGAGAACCACAGTGAGTGTTTAAAAACCCAGCACCAGAGAAACGCACACGAAGGCAGTCTGCATTCACTTCAGGATCTTTTTCAGCAGAGCTCATTGCATCCAAGGAGAAAAATGAGCCTGGAAGGAGGCTAGAAAAAGAATCATTAGTAACTG
The DNA here is from genome assembly GCA_004026965.1 of Petromus typicus. Classification (NCBI taxonomy): domain Eukaryota; kingdom Metazoa; phylum Chordata; class Mammalia; order Rodentia; family Petromuridae; genus Petromus; species Petromus typicus. The sequence goes on along the minus strand of PVIR01008995.1, from coordinate 23,993 downwards.
GTAAAGGAGGAGCCTCTACTGTTGGCAGAGGAAAAGTCTTACCCAGACCCTTACTCCATAGTAGTTCACTATGGCTGTGCTAACATACTACCAAACCGAGTGATTTAACAAAGGGGATATTTTATTTGGGGGAAAGTCTGACACCTAATGAATAGCAGAATTGGTTCCTTCCAAGGGATAAGAAGGTAAAGGTCTATTCCAGGCCTCTCCTCTTGGCTTGTTGGTGACCATCTTCTGCCTCTGTCTTCCCACCATCTTCATTCTGTGTGTCATTGTTCAAATGTCTTATTTTTATAATACCAGTGCTTTTGGATTACAGCCCAGCCTAATGGCTTCACTTTAACTCGAGTACCCTTGTAAAGATCTTATCTTAAATAAGATCATATTCTAAGGTACTGAAGGTTAGGCCTTCAAAATTTATCATTGGGGAAAGGGTAAAATTTCAACCTAAACATATACCAATGAATCAAAAACTGAAGCCATTGGCTGAGAATCTCACTGGGGTTGGGAAAAGATAACAAAATAATGAGCATCTCAGAAACTCGAGTGGCAGAAAAACTGTCCTAATCTTAGATAGATAGAGACCACCTATTGTTTAGAGATGGCAGAATCACTGAGAAAGCCCAGGCTGAGTGTTCCTGAGATGGAGACTTCATTCCCACCACAAGGATAAGAACCATCAGGAATAGGGAGTCACATCAGCACTGATGGAGGGCCAAAAGCTTGGAGAGAGAGAGAGAGAGACCTTGGACACAGATCAGTTCTTCTATATATAGTATAACAAAGCTATAAATAGCCAAATATAGTCAAAAGCAGATGTCAGCACATACAACCCCAGACCAAATCCAATCTGCCACTCGCTCATTGTCTAATTATTCCACTTCGCCTGTAGTTTATCTTCTCTAGAACGTCATATCATTGGCAGGACATACTACAGAGGACTGCTAGACTTTCTCCTTTCATCTCTGTGAGAGGGGTGAGGCTGAGGACAGGGGCAGCAGGATCTCTGCAGGTCCAGAAACTGTGCAGACAGGATCTCCCAGTTGAAAGAGTGGGGTCACTGTTCCAGATGGCTAAAAGGGCAACACCACCAACTACCACCACCAACCACAGTCCATAAGAAGAGGCAAACACAGAAGAGCATTTTCCAAACTTGAAACCTAATGGAAGTTTTCTTGGCCAATTTTGGTCTTTCTTGGTATCTGTGATCCCTTTGTTTTCTTTTATTTTTTCCACTGAAAATGAGAGTGTTTATTCTGTGCCTATTGTATTTGAAGCAAATAACTTCTAAATAATAATTTCACATATTCACAGTGGCACATTTTTCCCCACGGTAGACCACACCTATAGTCTCACTCATATCAAATTAAAACCAATGATTTAGATAATAAGATTGGGAGCTATTGATTTCATGAGTATCATTTGACATCTTGAATTGTCACTTGATACTTGGATGGCTCAGAACTTGAGGAGATGTCAGATGGTGTCAACTTATTTTTCACCTGGAAGAGATATGAATTTGGAGGGTCTCACTGTGGGATACTGTAGTTTAAATGCATTGTTCCAAAAGAAATGTTCACCTTGAGTAAATGTAGATGTTACTCTTTGGAAATAGTGTCTTTGTAGATGACACCATACTAGGTTAGAATGAGTCCTAAATCCAAAGACTTCATGTGATGCTCATGTGAAGACAGAAAGTCACACCCAGAAGAGTATCATGAGGAGATGGAGGCAGAGATTATGTGATTCATCTACTAACCAAAGGATTCCATATTCTCCTAATTACCACCACATTCTAGAAAGAGGCAAGGAAGGATTCTTCCCCCAGAAAGAGGAGCATGGCACTACCCCCTTGACATTGGTCTCTTTCCTTCAGAATTGTAAGACAATAAATTTTGGTTGTTCCGGGATGCTCAGTTCATGGTAATTCAAAGAAGCCTATATCTACAATCTTGCAATGATCATTTACTAGTTCTAGCAATTTGTTTGTCAAAGCTTTTGGATCTTGTAGATAGATAATCATGTCATCTGCAAACCATTTTACTTCTTCCTTTGCACATATATTTCCCCTTTCTTGTCTTCGTCCAGCATCTAGGACTTTGCTTACAAAATACTTAATATGGATGCTCATAAAGGATGTCTATCTTTTGTTCTTGACCTTAGGAGGAAAACATCCAGTTTCTCCCCATTAAATCTGATATTTCCATTAGCATTTTTAAGATATTCTATGCAAAGTTAAGAAATTTTCCCCGATTCCAGCTTTCTAAGAGATTTTTATCACAAATGACTGTGGAAAATAGCAATAGAACATGAATCAGTGAAAATCAAATTTCATTGAATTTTTTCATTGACTACATGGGAAGAGATTAATGCAATTGAAAAAAAATTAAAGAAAAATTAATTAAGCCTAAAATTTGAATTTGAAACAGTCAATAAAATTGATAGACTTCTAGCCAGACTGAACACAATCAAAAAAGAAAAACACAGATTTAAAATGCCAGGAATAAAACAATTATCACCACAGAACCTACAGATAATAAAGTAATAGTAAAGGACTATTTTAAAAAACTATATCCTTAAATAATTTAAATAAACTCATCAAATAAGTCAGCTAATCAGGTTCACAGAGTGGATGACTCACTTCTTAAAATGTTAATTACCCTTTAATAATGTATATATTAAATGTAATCTCAGTCAAAATCATAGCGAGATATTTGGTATAAATTAATAAGCTGGTTCTACAATTTATATGGAAATGCAAAGAGAAAAAAGAACTGACAAACTTTTAGAATAAATGCAAAGTCATAGGACTTCTATTGCTTAATCTAAAGACTTCCTGTAAGGCTGCAGTAGCCAGATCAATGAAATTTGATGAAAAGATATAGTAATAAGTTAACAGTACACAAACATGCTAAGACTTAGATCTATGCATGTATCATTAATAGATTTTTTCATAAAGATATAAAAATTATTAAATAGTGTCTGTGGGTAATGTGACATCGTATACTAAGGTCTGAATTCCATCACGTATGAATTTACACCATGTACAATAGTTATTTCAACATAAATCATAGATATAAATATAAAACCTCAAATTATAGCACTACTAGAAATAACATAGAAGGTGTCATTTGTGCCATTGGATTAGGCAAATATATTTTATGTATGGCACCAAGGTCGTAAAACATTAGGAAAAAAAATAGTAAGTTGAAATTGGTCAAAATTAAGGACTTCTGTTTTTTATAAGATCCTGTTTCAAAGAAACAAAAAAGCAGAAATAAGGAGAAAATACTTATTTGGTAGAATTTATATCCAAAATATAAAGATCTATTCAAAAAAGGTAGCAATCATATTTTATAAGGACAAAATATTTTAACAGATATTTCATCCAACATGAAATGCAAGTTCCAAATAGGAACACATTTTTGATATCATTAGTATTATGAAACCTAAAACCCTAATCATATATAACTTCATTCTTTTCAAATACAGCAGGAGGTAAGGAATACAATACCATATTCCTTTTGGGGAGCTTTTATGATTGATTTTATTGGTACATTTTATATACACATCATGATCATGCTCTACAGTGAGAATTTGTGTCAGTTTATGACACTATTTAATTCTCATTTTTCCCTATTCCCCTGCCCACACTACAGTCCCAATATTCTTACAAGGATGTAATTACTAGAATTTAAATTTTAACTCTAGGAGTGCAAAATGACATACACATTTGCTTTGGAAAATAAATGGAAATTTTCTATATAATTAAACCACATAGTTACCTTATGAGCCATCAATCTCCATTTTAACTATACAAGAGGTGAAAATATGGGTTTGTGCAAAAAAAAAAAAACTTACATGTAAAATATCTGTAGTGATCTTATTCATAGTTTTTCAAAACTATCAGTGTATTAAATGGAATATTTTTCAGCAATAAAATGAATGAACTTCTGATATATGCAGCAAGCAGGACAAACCTCAAATGCATCACACTAAGTGAAAGAAACCTGAATCAAACTCTACAAAAAAAAATCCAGTAATTTCCAAACTAAAGGGGAAAAGGTCAGATTAGTAGTTGTAGCCTCCAGAGGAGAAAGGGTTGATCATAAATGAAATAAGGACATTGCTCAGAGTGACAAAATTATTCAGTATCTTCATGTTTTCATGACTGCACTAAAGGTTGAAGCTTACCCCACATAAATCATACCACAAATAAAATATTTTTTTAAAATAAATGTGATGATGAGAGTAGTTGAATTATAGTTTTAGGGAAGTGTCAGGCATTTAGAATGACAGGCAGCTGCCCTCCATGAATTATGGGAGCAGTACAAGTGGGAAGTACGTCGACTGGAAATGGTGTCCCATAAACCATCCCCTTATCCACAGCAAAGGTAATTTTCAGCTATAAAATTTTGAAAAGGATAGAGTAATAGTAATAAAGTCAAATAAATAAAGAATAAGTAATAAGAATAGGTAATAAGTATACACATGGGGGGAGTCATTTCAGAACAGATTTGATTATAAGGAGAGTCAAATATCAGAAAGTTCCATATCATTCTTACTTATCGGAATGACAACTATAAAATCTGTAGTGGGATGGATACAAAATACAAGCAGACATATCTTTTTAATTGCATGATTGTGTGTTATATTAAAAGCTACTTTCATATGGGTAGTTTATAATTATCTTTTATTTTTATTAGTACATGGATTCATTGCATTAGGATTACTTCCTTGTGTAGCATTGATACATGTACAGAACACATTTCAATTGTTTTTTTTAAATCCCCTGTCCCTCCTCTCCTCCACGTCCTCCATCTGTTGATCTCTATTCTCATTTATAAAACCTCTTTCCTTTCTTCCTTTTATCTTGTATTTTGTATTTAGAGTTTTTCATGTAAGAAAGACCATGTGATAGTTAAGTTTGTGTGTCTGATTTGTTTCAATTAACATTACAGTGTCAGGGTATTAGTTCATAATTAGAGCTCTTACTTATTGGCCTCATATTTGGCTTTCAGTTTTCTTCTCAATTCTTTTCTCCTTCAAAATCTCACAGATAAATCATCAGTTGTTTAGCACTTAGTAATTTGACTCTGTTATTGCTACGAGCATACTTTTATATTTGGAGGCCTGATCACGCCTTCCTTTTGCTGTTGTATTGATTCTCCACTTCCCCATATCTTCCAGAACAGATTCTGTTACATGCTTATTGACACCTCCTGTTCAACATCAAATTTTCTAATTCTCTTTTTATTTCCCTTTGTTATTAATTTCTGTGTTCTTGATTTATTTCTCTGGCTTAGTTTTTGCTTAGCTGACTCAATTTTCCACATTGTCAATTTTACTTCTTAATTCTTCCATTTCTTATTTTAATTTTCCCCAACAATTTCAATTCAGTTTCTCTCCATTTTTCCTTTGTCTCTTGTGTAATATGAGCAAGATCTCCACTCTTATCTTTGATGCAGTCAGAACACACTTTTATAATGCAAAGAGTGATATGTTAAATTTTAAATGCACTTTAAGATGTAGTTTTTCTCTGAGCTCCTAAGTATGTGGAGATCAGGAACTATGTCCCCATGTTAGCTCTGCCTGTTCCATGTTGTCGAGGTTTGGAGACAGTAAACTCTTTGCAATATGTTTTGTCGTACAAGATGCTTTTGATGTTTGATCTTCATATTTCCTTAGTGCGCCGTGTTTTCAGCTCCATACATTTGCCTGCACCATTTATCTTCTCTGAGCTTTTTCCCAGGCCATAGGAGCTGCTATGCCACAGCCAGGATCAAAGCAGAAATGTACAGTGGGTGGAGAGATGGGTGGCAGACATCGCCAAACAACCCTCAGCCATGAAAGGCAAAGTAGGGACAGCTGCCATCTGATGAATGTGCTCTATGAGATGTATGCTGTGTGGTTTATAGAGGATCTCCAAAAGGACATACTTGATGACTTTTCTATCTTCTCTGCCTTCTTTTCTTCCTGCCTATGTCCAAACTGATGAATTCTAGAGTCACTTTCCAAATAAACCATTGACATTCAAGTTTCTGCTCAGGAGATTAAAGAATCCTATTCAGATGTGAATTTGCCTCTCATCTTGTTCCTCTAGGCTCTTCTTACTGACGGCTGTAAAGGGCTTTCTCTTCCTTACTCAGTTCGCCTTTCTGATGGGATTCCAGATGGCCACTGTGTTCTACATGGTGTCCGCTGATCCAGTCGTACCTGCTAATTCTCTAGGAATTGATGATGAGATCCCCACATTTATAAGCTGCAAGTAGTGCCCATTTGTGAGGGGCAGTGAGTAATAGACAGCTCATAATTTTAAAAATGACAGACCTAGAATGTGTAGCTCAATGGTAGTCCACTTAACTATCAAATATAAGGCTCTAGGTTCTATCTCCAACATTACAGAATATAGAGAAAATGGAAACAAGCTATACTCAGATTATATCATTCTAAAGATAAAAACCACATCGCTGCACTTTTCCCTCAATGAGAATCACCCTTTGAACTCTGTGAGAGATCATGTTGTCAACAGAATGACAGATTTAGAAAGGATGAAGCCGAGTCAGTGTCCAACTCTCTCCTTACTCACAGAATGAAGGAACCACATTAAGAAAATACAAGTTAATTTTCCAGAACGTATAATAAACAAGAGGCTTATGAAATAGATATGTCCCACTGAATCTTGTGATCAATTTTTTTCTCTACAGAGTAATACTAGGGTCAAGCTCCAGTCCTGGTTTATTTCTCTCCAAAAACAAGCTTCCTTCCTTGCTTAAAGAAATACCAGAACTTAGAGTAGGTAGGTGACAAATTTTATGGATGCAAAGCCCCAGACTCAACCTTTTTTCTCTCCATCTGGGAGAGTAATACTCCCCAAAATCCTATTTCTTATATCATTCCATGCTATATGTAAATATAAATTATGAGCATCAAATACATCCCATTCTTGACAATTAATTTAAGGTATATAGAGAGTATATACGTTACATAGAGAGTATATAGAAAGTATATACCTGATCATTGCTAGTTGCCCCTAAACTTACATGATTCCATCCATACACTCACTGCAGGAATGACTTTCAGTGTTTTCTTACACTCAAATGTAGCTCTTTAAGATCCTTTATCCATTGTGCATCGGGCCTTGTACTTTGTACTTTAGGGAGGTTATCTGATTTTGCCTTCACAGCAACTCTCAGAAGTAAATGCCATCTTTCCTATCTTACCAAATGCTAAGCAGATACTCTGAGGAATGAAGTGACAGTGCTAGAATTCATACTTAATTTCTTTTGACTCAAAGTCCATGTTTTGTACAGCATCAGTCTGTCTGAAGGAGTTCAAAGCATGCTATCTTTATCAGGGAGGCCCTGTCTGAACCCCACATTCCCAAATTCTTAGTAGGTCAGCCTCATGCTCAAGCTCTTTTAGCTCAGTACTAGATGAATGTAAGATACAGAAGTTTAATGGGTCATTAGAGTTAAAGTCTTGAGTGAAAATGATCTGGGATTTTTTGTTTGAAACCCAGGGCTTATGGTAAACCTTCCATTCACTGGCTAAACAATGGAATAGGGAGAGATGTAATGAGACACAGAACAAAAATACTTTCCCTCATGCTCTTTGCTTTCTGAATTTCCATCCTCCACATTCTGGGTTGTTCTGTTAATTGATTTGTAAAGGAAATGTGCCAAGTGTTCCTGGGAAATGATATCTCCGGACCATTCCCTGAGAAGCTGAATAGGTAAGAATCACAGATAGCCAAGGTCAATAGCGATTCCTTGTCTCATCTTCCAAAAGATGAATTCTCAAAGATTTTAAACAAGCTCTGTTTATTGCTAATGAGGTTTCCAAATGATATTGTCAAGTATCCATCACTTGTCCACTTTTTCCTCTAAGGAACTAGGTTCTCTGTATTTCTTACCCAGAGACTGTGGCTTCAGAAATTGTGTTAAATTCCAAAACCTGTGTGGTGATTATAGGTCCCAACAATTTCTGAAGGTTTATGAAAGAGGCTACTAAATATTTCTTAATAGTTCTTTCTTCCTAAGCACACAGAGACATTATATTCCCAGGCTTTCCAAAAAATGTTTCCATGAGATTGATTTGTAAATGAATTGATTAGTGAAACGTGGGCAAGAATGCACACCTCGTTCAGCCTAGTTTATAAAATTGCAATCTCTCTCTTTTGTACTGAGGGACTCCACAAATACTGGGCACCATCAGAACTTATATCCTAAACATAATCAAACCCATGCAATTTGGCGTACTTAATAACTAGGTATTGACCCTTTCAGCAACTAAACCTGTTGTGGGCAAGAAAACAAAAGCACCTCTTCTGACACACTGCTAAGTGATTATCTGTTGCACTGGCCAGCATTATCGTAATTACAGTAAGGGTCAAAGACACTTCTCCTCTTTAGAGATCAGGATGTTACACAGCCACTACCAGGTTCTGCCCAGAAACTCAACTTCTTGCTCTGAGTATTTGGTCTATAGAAGAAAAAAAACTCCATGGACCTAAGGCTACAAAATGTTTTAAGAGGAGTATGGATTCCTCTTCTTGTGGGCTGATCCCCTGTGCTCTTCCTTCCTTCCTATTATATTAATTGAGAACCAAAAAGGGACTTCTGGCCATCAGAAAAGGTGGGCATATTAATAAAGGAAAATAGTTTTAACATAAGAAAATAATTTTTAAAATTCTTAAGGAGCTGGAGGTGGTGATGCGTGCCTATAATCTCAGAACTCAGGAAAATCGCCATGAGCTCAAAGCCAGCTAGACTATATATGGAAATCTTGTCTTAGAAGACTAAAAAAGCTTCCTTAAGGGATTTGAGCCATAGGATGACATTTGTCAAGGTCAACAAATATAAGACAGGAATTACACCATTGTATTCATCATCATATCTACAAAGACTTGACCAAATGAAAGAACGATACAAATTCAATATATAGAAACTCAAATGTGTATTATATGAATGTTTTGTGTGCCTTTGTGGACATATGTATGTAGATGGAGATTTGGCTCATTGGTTAATCTGAGTCTCTTGTGTCTGGAACAAAGTTGTGTCCACCCTTGAAGCATGAAGAACATTGTTGTTTATTCCTTCCCAGCGTAGAGGACTCACAATGTGTCACCTAACCCCACCAAAGAACAGATGCTGTGGGGAGCAAGCCAGCAATTCGTGCCTACTGTCCCCCAGGCCTGAGGTCAAGAGCATCGAGGGAGGAGACATGTGAAAGACACTAGTGGAATGGAGGCAGAGTCAGAACAAATAAGTCCAAGCAGCAAGGAGAAGGGAAGAAGAAAAATTAAAGCTAGAGGCTTCATTAAGCTGATTACCTTGCCCCCTCACAAGGCCCTTTGTATACCTAGGTTAAGGTGGGCAGTTGCCACAGGAAGAATTGCAACAACAGCTGATGGCCCTTCCTGATAGCACACACCTGCCTGCAAGTTCTGGATCAACAGAAGATAATGATGGTCACCTTTGGAAAGACACACTGGGTTAGAGCTCAGAAGGCCATGGACATGAAGGCAAATGGCTTCAAATTAGAGATTCATGGAAGATGTGCTTCACACAGGTCACAAACCTGCTTCTTCTGACTCTCAAGGTCACATTTTAGAGTTCATCAATTCCAGTATAGCAGGAAGCTCCCCGTCCCTCCCTCTCAGATCACAGGGACAGAGATGGAAGACAGCATGCACACAGCACATCAGACTCCACAATCACCACCAAACTGAAGAGGAAACCACTGGACATGTTTGTATCCCTGATAGCAAGTGCAACATCTTACAAAACTCCTATTTCACAATCCCAAGGCACAACTTTGTATTCTCTCAGAAAAGAAAGGCAAGACACACAGCTGCAGAGAAGTCAGATGAGATTTCCAGGTACAGTAACTCAAAAAGAAACCCCAAGTGAAAGGAACAAAGGCTATGGTGGGGTGATCAAAGATGTAGTAGTAGCAGCTGAGAAAAGCTTACAGTGTCTCCTACAAGATACTACAAGACAGTGGAAGTAGCCGGAGATGGTGACCATCTGCTGAGGTCTTGAAAGGAGCCTATTTGTCTAATTAGTTTTGCTTTCTGCAAGTTATTGTGCCTTTATGAGTCTCCATTCTGTGTTCCAACAATGAAAATAACAACAATAACAATAAAATAATAATAATAGCAGCCAGAAATTAGTGAGAGCTTACTGAGCGCCTCATTCTGCTCCACACATATGAATACATGATGCCATTTAATCTTCCCAACAGCTTGTTGTGTACTCAGACGATTCCCTTAATAGTTAGCTGTGCTTTTTGCTTCTCTACTAAAGTCTCATCTTAAAGCTCTTCAGTGAAAATTAAATGATATAATACAAGTTTAAAAGAAAATAAATTGTGAATAATTATTTTAATAAAATAAATCATTTTGTATAGTCCATCTTCCATATTTGATTATATCTATGCATGTGTATGTATGTATATATGTATGTATGTATGTGTGTATCTATCTATCTATCTATCTATCTATCTATCTATCCATCTATCTATTACACCTATTCTGGTTTTGCTTAGTCCTAGTGTGTCTAATGTGTTTCCCAAACACATTTTTAAAAAAATACAATAAAACCTAAGAAGTATTATTGTTAGTTAATATCAATACATATATATATTTGTTGAATAGCTATATTTATATATTTTTACACCACTACCAGTAGCTCTTTGCATGTCATTTTTATTTGAAAATATCTTATCGTGGTATATCATATACTAAAAGCATTTATTTGCTGCCCAATTCTATGTTTAAACTTTGCAGAAATTATTAGAATGTTTCTACAATGCTATCAGTTACCAGACTTAAATGTTTACCAGAATCACCCTGAAAACCTGTTAACACACAAATTTCTGAGCCCACCTCTGAAGTTTTCGGTTTGGAAAATCTGTGGTGAGAGTCTAAGAATCTGCTTTCCTACCACTTCACAAATGCTCCTCATGCAATGCTTCAAGAACTAGTTTGCTCAAAACTGAGGGATCATTTACATTTTTGAGGATAAGAAAACTGAAATTCAGAGAATTGAGAAACTATTTGTATTGGTTTGCTAGACCAACTATATCAAACATCCATAAACCAAGTGGCTTAAACTACAGAAATTTATTTTTTCACAGTCTTAGGAGCTTGAAATTTGATTAAAGTATTAGAAAAGTTGGTTTCATCTGAAGGAAGAAAGAGAAGAATCTATTCTCAACCTTATCCCTAGTTTCTACTAGCTTGTGGTCCATTTTTGGCTTTCCTTAGTTTATAAACGTGTTTCCCTCATGCCCGCCTTCATGTCACATGACATTCTCCTTGCATGTTTCCATCTGCAAAGTCTCTCTCTTATAAAGATACAGTTATATTAGGTCTGATGACCACTTTTTCAATGCATGACCTTTGTAAAGACCTTATATCCAAATAAGATCATAATATGAAAAACTAAGGATCAGAGCTTCAACATATGAATTTAGAGGAACAAAATCAATCTACAACACTAGCCTAATAACAAAGTCACACAGTCAGTGTCACACGGTGACACAGTGTCAATTAAAGATAATACTGAAATCTAAGTCTCTCTGATTTCAAAACCTGCAGTTGTGCTATTTTGTTAATTTGATTCTTTTGGTCAAGGAAATCAATGAATAAATATAAATGATCAAAGAATTCCCAGAGAAAAGGAAATTCAGGCCCTGTCCTAGTAACAAAAATGACAACTAGAGACACTTCTTTATGTTTCTGTAAAGGATAGGGGAGATACTCTTGAGCTCTGCAATTGGAACAAGCCTGACAGATGATAGGTGTAGACATAACAGTTGCCATTCAAAATGCTCCAGCCAAGAAGACTTTTGCTTCCTTGTAAAGAACAGTGTTTAGGACCTCAGATTAGAAAACTTCCACCTGACAATAACTTACTTGGACTTCCCTGCACTGGACCAGAAGGACACAAGGGATGCCTAGCCATTATACGTGGTCCTGACCATGCTGACCAAGGGAATCAATTGCAGTATCCAATGTGAATTTCTTTGTTCTGGGACTTATGTTCCTCAAGATAGGGGTGGAATGGTGGTGGGAGGAGGAGAGGAGACGAAGTGGGGACAGAGCTGGCTAGGTAACACAGCATGGTTACATTTTCTCCCTGACTCTTGAAGGCCGAGATTTGTGGATACCATAAAAGGTTACAGCCCCTCTTTGAAAGCCACAAATAACCCTGCTTGGGCTGTGACAGCTCCGCAGCCCTTGGCGTGCCATTATCCACTGCTGCCTGGGATTCCAACAGTGCATTCAAGCAGCTGACCCCAAAGTGTGTTCTCCACGGAGCATGTCACAGGGCTCTGGGTCACTGGGGAGCCATTTCTGGGTCTGAGTCAATGCCCATAGATGGGGCTCGATCTAAATGAAATTACATACTTTCTGGAGTGATTAATAAACACGGTCTATTTCTCCATATGGGATGAATATTCTTAAGTGAATGGAATGTGAGTACATGGGGTTGTACTTCTGTCCAGCTGCACCTCTCTCTGACAACAGTTAAACCTCCATCACCTTGGCACAGAGATCTGAGGAAAGACTGTCCCTAACAATAGAGCTAAACCACACACACACACATACACACACACACACACTCATAAATGGGAAACCAGCTGAAATATGAGTAAGTTCTCTAGTCAAGTTAATTTAAGTCACGTTAATTTCCTAATTTGAAATCTGCACTGTGATAATTTGTTGGATATTATTTGAGGAAACTGATTGGAAGGGTATATAGACACATCATATTACTTTTCAATTTACTGTAAGTCTTCAGGTACTTTTAAAATTGTCACCATACGTAAAGGCATAATGACAAAACTTCAATTACAATGACAAAAGTGTAAGTTGATTTGCAGATGCTCTACTATCAAGGCACCATAACCATTCATGAAAATGACACTATGAAACATTAATTGAAACATAATGGTTTCCAAATTATGTGATTATTGTTATGTGTTCCTTGTGTGGCCTTCTGTTGGATGTGGGTCTCCAGCTTAAAAAGTGCCTGTCCAAAGCATGATTTGATGTAAGGAGGATTATGCAGAGTGTCTACCAAATCCCCCATGAAAGTGAGAGTCATTCAGTCATTGACATCCCGCTTTCAATGCATCCAGAGGGCAGCTGAGTGCTGACCTCATCGGCACTCCAGCCGCTCCTGGAGGTCAGCACTGCCCACATGACCCAGATCCAGAGTGCCTAACCCTTGACCCCTCCTTGCCATTCCACTGCCAACTCTAGGTAATTGGAGCAAAGGGGATAGTCACACACTCTAACACTGCTATCGCATGGTCTGCTGTGCAGCTCTATGGGGTTGTCACAGTCACATTCCTCTTGGGAGTGCTGTTGGGTGTGTCACTGTCATAACGTCACTGGATACGTCAAAGATCACTAAATCAAAAATGACACTTTACAGGAATAATGCCATATAATGTATGGAGGTATCTTTTGGCTTCTGCTAAACTACTAAATACTGTCAAATCTTTCTATATCATACAGTGCTGTGTGGGGTCCTCTTATTCAATAATCTTTACAATCAGTTACATTGCATGTCAGAAAATCTATTTAATTATAATCATTGTGATACCCTGTGATAATACCCTAATGATAATTAACTTGAACTAATGAGTGTACATGAGAAATTACATTATAAATTAATCACACAGCTTCTTACAGCTACTATTGTACTACTTATCAACTGAAATGGAGGTATTTCATTATTTTGCCAACTAGTTCATTTATGTAAGTGCATATTAAGTGAATATCAGCTCTGGGAATAGCAGCATATGGTTCTACTAGGGTTAATGACCTCTCAGTCTGAGAAAACATTCACAAGCAAGGTATCTAGACACTTGGAAAGTGTAGTTATGAAGAAAATCTTAAGAAGTATGTCTGCTTGCCTAAGTATTTAATGCACTTCTGTGATTCATAAATCAACAAATGAGTGGATAAATAAATGCTTAAGGTCAACATTAAAAACATCTTCTGACCCTACAATATAAAACCATTCTGCCTCCACTGTTCATCTGCTATGTGTTCACACACACACACACACACACACACACAAAACACACTCATGTAGATTTTCATGGTAGGAAGCTACTAAGAAAGACAAAGAGGAAAAAATAATACAATTTCAGATTTCAGATATTTATCAAAGCTCTGAAGGAAAATAAGAGAATGGAAGATTGTTTCAGATAAAATGTTGAGGACTATTTGTGTCTTTCTTTGTTTTGAACAAATGTAGCAGAGTATGTAACTCCCAAAGTATGTGATCTTCCTCCTAACCATGGGTTGGTTCAGTTAGTACTGCGGCTTCAATATTGTTTCCACTGTGAAACTACTCTGTGGAATTTCCTTTCAACATAGCTGGCATATTCTTCCTAAATACCGAGGAGATATTGTTTCTTGAGTTCAATTAGTCTTATATATGGGAACTGAATAGTCAACAGGTTCTCTAGAAAATAGCCTGACATAAAGCTTATGTACTTAAAGTTTTGCTGGTAGGTGAGGCTATAGAACAGATGCCTGTGGAGGAAATAGATGGTGAGGTAAGGGAGAAAGACAAACACAAGGTAGTATTTAGTAAACTGACCACTATTACACATAAAAAACATGTCTGCTTGCTGCTGAATACATGGTGTCCCTGGTCATCATCTAAAGAATCACAGTACCCTGGAATGGCCCATCTGAGAAAGTAGGGAACTGAATCTACCTGTCACTCCCTCGTGTCTCTGTATCTCTTTATCAAGTTCTCCCCAGAGGAAAGTGACATTCTCACACGTTAAAGTTGTGCTCAAAGAACAAACAGATTCTGATGGTCAATGATAGACACAGAGATTCATCTTGCAGCAGAGGGAGAAGACATAGCCTTGACGGTGTTGGCGCCATGGTCCTGGGCTCTTGCTCTGGAGAGCCACATCAGTGAAAGTCACACCAGACCTTGTCCTTCAAATCTGGGGGCTCTTATGACAGTGAAAGAGACTAAGGTAATGACAGCTGGAACTTTTCGTGTAGAAAGTAGGTTAGGACTCAGCAGGCAGGAATGACCATGTGAATGTAAGAAAATGCACATATTAGAGTTCATGTATCTACTGGTCCAAACCTGTAATTAGATAAATGCTTCTAGAAATCATTCCTAGAATGGAAGAAAATTATTTAGTCTCAACTGCTTCAATGTTCAGAGGTCAATCTGTTATCAAGAGGACACGTTTTTGTTGAGTTCAGTTGGCACAGATGACTTTTATTTCTACACAAACATTTAAACAAACATACAAAATTCAGATGAGTGACACTGAGCCAACAAAAGACTAAGATGGGCTAGAAAAACAGAGAGAATAAGAGACTGTTGGGTAGGATTTCCCATAGCCAAGGATGGATATTCAATATGGCTGAGTGCTCTAGGTTATGATGGCTAATGCTTTGTGTGGCTATGTGACTAGTGGTGCACACCTTAGAGTAACTCTAGGAAATCCCATGAGTGTTAGTTCTGATGGCACTGATTCTCAGAGGAATTAAGGCAGAGATAAAATGTTCATTATTTTGGCCAAACGTATATCCACAAATTACTTGATGGGAAATGAAAACAAATCATAGCTTTTATGGTATCTTCTTTCTTCTCTGAACTGTCCATATAATTTCTTTGAAGTTGGAGGTAACATAAGTGTGATATAAGCCAGACATCGTTATACAAGTCTGTAACTGGACACTTCTATCATTCAGCACTTTACATGGATTTTCTTGTCTGTGTTTCAAAATTTTATAAGAACCCATCAGAAATTAAACTGAATAATGATATGTTTGAATAGAATCTTTCATCTTACTTATCTCTTTTCTACACAGTGCCAGGGTTTGGTTACTCTAGGCTTCCAATTAATAACAAAGCTATACAGATTCTTGTTATTGTGTTCCAGGTTGTTTTTTTATATAAATGTTCATATATTGAATTCTTCATACATTGAAGAACAGTATTTGCAACATGAGGTACTACTACATGTATGCAATGATAAAAAGTTGATGACACCAGAAGTTTACAAATCTGTGGGGCAAACATATTGTTGGTGAGAGTATAAAATGGTACAACTCTCTGAGGAAAGTTATAAAATTAAATTTCACTCAGCTTATGTCCAACAATTTCTCGCTATGTGTTTCTTCAAGAGGAATAAAAAATGTCAGAAAAAACTATGATATAAAAAAATTTTCATTGGTACTTTACTCATAAAAGAAAAATAAGTAGAAACAAATCAATAGAAGAACAGATAGCAGAATTAGTCATATAACAGCCTGTCCCTCATAAATAACAAGTGAACTACTAAAACATATAGACATATGATATCCACAGGAGTGACTCTTAAAAACATTATTCTTAATGAAGGACCCCTACCCAAAAGAGTAACCATTGCGTATTCTATTTATCTCATGTTCTAGAATAGCCAAAATCAACTTATGGTAGAAAAAAAAATCAAACCAGGGGATGGTTGCTTCTTAAAGTGTCAAGGTGGGTACCTGATATGAAAATGAATTGGCAAACCTTCCATAAAGTTAAGATTTTGAGATTCATCTCTGATTGAGCATGTAATGATAGTTCTCACATTTTTCGTGACTGAGTAGTACTACACTATGTGGCACTATCATAGATGGTTTACTAAGTCTCTTATCTACAAACACCCCAGCTACTGTGTTGTAGGAAATCATAAGTAAGATAAAACAAAAACTTTTGTGCAAGTTGTTTGTGTACCTAATGACTGTCACCTGTGCATGATGACCTGATGCTTTAGTTCAGTGGGATGCATGCTACAGCATCCTCACCAGCCTATCAAGAACACAGCCTTCCAGGTCCTTAGTTGTGATACCTTGACATTAAATGCTTAGCAACAGAGAAACAAGCACTTTCCAAAGTTTTACAATGAGCTGATGGATCCGTTCACCCGTCTTCAGTCCACATTACTCCTAACTGAAGCCATCTGAATGAAGAATTAGTGCTTTCTGGTCTCTCTTCCATCTTTTTGACAGGTCCACTATTTAAACATTGACTCTCCTCAAGCCTGGCCAACTCAACCCTCTTACAGAATTTCAGCTAGCTAATGTGTGTCCATTCTTTGACAGTAAACATCATTTTTAGCTGTGTTGTTTCTCCCACTTGACCCAGAGTTTGAAACTTACCTCTGACCTTCCTTTGCTTCTAGTGTTGCAATTTCGTGTTATGTTTTGAGGAGACCAGCTTTCCCAAACTGACCTCCCTACGAGCCTAAATCTGATGTTTCAAGTGTGAGTGACTTATCTCCATTGAACTTCTGTCCAACTATGCTTTCAAATCAGGACACTTTTCTTGTCCATAACTCACGAGCTTCCACAATAGCCTTTAAAACAGACTAATTTGGACCTGGACAAACCTTTTCCATGTAACCCCTCCAATACCCTAAGTGATGTTATAAGGAAAAAGCAATACAAATTGTGTTTCATTTTCTCTAGATTTCTTACAGCCTTTTCCTTCAGGTCTCACTTGAAACATGTGGTTAACAAAAATAAAAATAAAAGTAAAACTTACAAAGCAATTATATTCCTGAGAATTCCCTTTCAAATCTCCTCTGTCCTACTGTAAAATACTTCTATCTCTATAATCCTTCTTCCAGAGGTTTCTTTAGTTGTAAACTGAGAGTTGTTCTGCAAGCAGGGTAGATGAGGGAGAAAACATGCTTATAAGATGCTTGTGTACTCATCTCTAAGCTCCATGGAAGTAGAACATATCAGAAGAGAAGGGTAGATGAGGACTTGGTGATCAGGATTTGGTCATTGTCTGTGGCAGAGACTCCAAGCAAAATAGCATATATGGAATGAAGATTACTTCTCTCTCAAATAAATGAAATGCATAAGTAGGTAACCTAGGACTGACATCACTACACCACAAACTTCTCAGACACCTTATCTTTAGGCTCTTCCATGTTAGGCATGTGGTGTCTAGCTTCAAACATGACTTCTAAGGTTCCAGTGGTCACCATCTTCATTCTATAGACAGACAAAAAAGAAGCAGGGAAGGACTTACCAGACTGTCAAATTCTTTTGATGAAACCTTCACATCAATTGTGTAGTTATTTCTCAGTAGTTAGTAGTCACAAGACTGGTAAAGCATTTTGGAAAATGCCAACTTTTAATTTGACACTACTAAAAACAATTTGATATTTTTTTTCCTAAGGAGAGAGAAAAATGGAAAGACAGATGCTAAAGACAACATACAAACCTTTCCCAATAGGCAGATATGTGCACTTCTGAGTGTGTTTTCTCTCACATTCTTGGTGAACTGCTGGATAGTCTTCAAGGTGTTAATCTTACCCTCTCTTGCAACACATCTTGCATCTCCTTCTAGCATGACAAATATTGAGGCACATGTATTTCTTCACTACTTAAAGCCCACCAATGTCACTGGGCTTTTGTGACTCAGATTTTAATCCATAAACATAGGACAGAGCTTAGTCTATGATTTTTATGGATGCTCAATAACTAATCAATGAATCTAAAATGTATCTCTACCTCTTTGTTAAGAACATTCCCTAACCTCTCAGTAGGAGGAAAGAAAACGGTTTCCATTTTTACTGCTCCCAAAACCCATCTCCCCTCCTTTCTTTTGGGTGCATTTTTACCTTAATAAAATTACTCCAACTGTAATGCATGTAGGATAACTTGGTAGCTACCACCTGGGGTGGGAACTTGGCCAAGTTTTGCAAACCAATTTGCTGTCAGACTCTCAGTATCACCTCATACAATGCTGTCTACCTCTCACAGCTCACTCTTAAGAGACATTATCTCATCTACCCTTAAAAGGTAGTTTTTAGTGTTGTTACACTTAGAAGGGAAGAAAGAGTAGACAGAAAGGCCCGCAGCTGTCTAATGCCATTACAGTAGATTACAAGGTGAGAGTGTTTATGTAGCTTTTTATAACACAAAACCACTCATATCACTATCTGAAGATTGCGAAAGGAAAACATTAATGGCAGGAAATGCTGGAGTAAAAATATTCTCTATGCTTTGGACCACATTATGGAAAGATAGGTTTTATTGGGACAATATTACACAGGGTGTTTGCTGTAGTCTGCAAAGTAGTGTGAGTTTGTTTTGAAGTTAACCCTTACCATGGCTTGGGAAGGAAGATGGCAAAAATGATTTAATCTCCATTGTAAAAGAAAATAAGCTGAGACACAGAGAGGCCAGGGCTGAAGTCATGGAGAAGAGCAGAGATGCAGGATTTTGCTCTCAAGTAGGCCTCATTTGCTGCAATGGTGATACATCTATCTTAGGTAAGGGACCTTCCCAAGAAAGTGCACAGGATAATGAGTCAAAAGCTGCTCTTACTGAATTTAGAGAAGAGGAGACCTACAATGGCTTGATCATAATGAACAAGATTCAGTTCTAATGAACTTCAGTTCTAATGAACTTTAGTAGGACTAAAGCACTTAAGGCAGACTCCAGCTTCAAAGAAAAAACTGAAGCAGGGCCAAGGATTTAGTTCAATGACTCAGGCACCTGCTTTGCAAGTGCAAGGGTCCGGGTTCGATCCTGTAACCATATACAACAATGTTGGGCATGGTGACTCTCACCCATCAGTTATCAGAACCACATACCACAGTGCCGGGCATGGTGGCTCATGCCTCTAATCCCAGTAGTTGGGAAAGAGAGACAGAAGGATTGCTGTGAGTTCAAGGCTGAGCTCAGGGCCAGCCTGAACTACAAAAGCAAGACCCTGTCTCAAAAAAATAAATAACTGAAGGCCTGTGCACATTCAGTGAAGTTCAAGCTGTTCTACAGGGAAGGAGTTCTCTCTGGCCAGAGGAATTCAGCCACAAAGAATATGTGTATTTGCAAAGAATTTTCAAACAAGGGGAGTTGAGAAGATCCACTAATTATGGCCTAATTCCTGATTATTTCTTATTGGAGTATTGGAATATCTTCCTAAAATATCTTCTTGCTTTGACACCCCCAATTCTCTGCAATTAGGTTTTTTATAGAACTATAAGTGGTCCTCTGTGAATGAATTAGCTTACACTAGTTTTTTTCTATGATTCTCACTTAATTTCATGTGCAATGTTCATATAATGTTCTAAAGAATATGCAAATTACTTACCGCCTACTAAATTTCTGAATATATTTGTTGTTACTTTTTCATCCCATGGGAACTAACCTGATCACTGTATTCTAAATCAAGTAGGTTAGACATCCTTTCCATCTCAAAGTCTTACCTGTAGTGACCCCCCCCACCCCAGCTATCCTCTCCTCAAATGAGTCTTTCACCAATTACTAATCTCTCCACAACTCTCTTCTTCTTGAAGAACGTTCACAGATTCCTCTATTTGTGCACTTTCCATCCTGTGTCCCAGATTTATTGCCTTTCATAACACACATTACCACTTGTCTTAGTATATATTCTTGGGGGCTTGAATGCGTGTGTGTGTGCGTGTGTGTGTGTGCGTGCGTGCGTGTGTTTCAGTGCTGGGTATCAAACTCAGGACCTTGTGCTTCCTGGGCAAGCATGGCACCACTGGGCTCTATCTCTATCCTTTGTTATATATTCTTTACTTACTAACTCCCTTCAATAATAGAACACTAACTTCATGAAAGCGAGGAGTTTCTCTGTTTTGTATGCATAACATTTCCACTGTACCTAGAAAAATGGTAATACTTAGAGTAAGGTATGTATCCCAAAAATAAGTACTGTATTGAGTAGGTCCATGATGCTTCTCAGAGACAAGGTGGCCGAGCTGGGAGATGAGACTGTAGGGTGTGGGTGACAGCTGCAGAGTGTTAAGTGGGGTCATGGAGCCATCAATATTAAGTTGAAAATGTCTTCTCCATCTGAATCATAAGGGAAGACTGGAGTACGAGGCCATGCAGACATGGACAAGTTACAACACTGGACAGAGAAATTCCACTTGAGTTGCTCACTTTCATCTGCACAAAGCCACTCAGTTGCCTGAGAAGCCTGTCTCGATGGAGGCCTGAACTTCATTTCATGGCCAAATGGTCAGTGTTTCCTTTCCAGCTCGGAGAGAGGAGGTGTAGGAATGTTTTCCTTGGCTGTCAAAGTCCAAAATCAGGATCAATAGGATCAAATCCAGCCAGAGGTCTGCTCCAGAGCAGACCGGACATTCGGTGTGTGGACAGCCCAGATACCAAGCCCCAGTTTCCATTACAAAAATAATAAAAGTTTGGGGGAAATGAGATTGGAAAACCAAAGTAAGTAGAAGACTCAAGACATCCTCCTATTTGTTTTTCTTTTGTTTTTAGGCCCAGAGCCAGGAGGGCCCTCTTCCCAATGGTTGCCTGGTTACAGCCTGAGAGGTTTGCCAGGGTAACATCTGGAATAAAGGTGGGTGGGCAAGGAGCCAGGGCCTGCTCAACTCAAGTGGGATCAGAGAAAGAAAGGAAAATAGATTTTTTTTTTCCAATTACTGCCCAACCTTAAGGACAAAGGAAGGAAATATTTGAGATAAACAGAAAATATGTTAAAAGGTTTTCTTTTAAAAGGTTACTACATCTCATTAACATAGCAGAGGAATGGAAGGTACAGGGAAAACTCTAGAAGTTATGGCCATTTTAGTAAGCCTCATTTTGGACTTAGTACCATTACCCATGACTCTGACCAACTCTAGATTTCTTTGGTCTTTCGTAATCTTGAATGCAGCCGTGTTCACAATGAAAAGAATAATGACAAATGTTTAAGTGCTTACTGTGGATTAGCTCCTGTAATCCTTGTAAACCGCTGTAATGAAATGAAGCCTCTGGAATGGTAGAGAATCTTCTACCAAACAGCTAGTACTCACCAAGCAGATGGATTCCAGCACTGGCTTTTGCCCTTACCCAACTCTCCCTCCTCCCACAGCTGATTTCTATCTCTAGTGACTACACCTGGTCATGCGTTACATTCCTTCATGGATTAGGAGATGGGGGAACATCAGGGCCAAGTGCTTACAGATAGACATCCTGAGTTCAAGTCACAGTGTGACGCATTTGTTACCTTGAGTAAATAACTTCTGAGCTTCACTTTCTCCATATATCAAAGAGGTTAACAATGGTGTTTATTTTGTGCATTTGTGAAAGAATTTTATGAGAAAATATGCAAAGTAAAGTACTTAACATATTTTGAGTATAAGTATTTAATAAATATTTAACTGTTGATATAATTATTAGCATATATTATTTTCTTGATTCTCCACTTGGAGAAGTGCTTAATGAGCATTTCCTTCCTCCACCAAGGGAAGTTATGAGTGGAGCATAATCCGGAGCTTTGACATAAATCCATTTTCTAATGGGTCTCATCCCAGGACCTATGATTTCAGCTGCACTTTTCCAGGGAAAAAGGTGTGAACTTGTCCACTGAGCCAGCCATTCCTTCTGTGACTTCAGCACTTGAGAAAACTCATGGAAATAAATAAACTCATTTCCCCAAGAACTCGCTGCAGATTTTTTGAAAATATTGTGTGATGATACTGAAGACAACAGTCTGATCCTTCTTTGAAGCATCCCTGGGAAGGATTGACATTGGAATGAAAGCCACATGAAGTCCTGTGAAAAAAGGACTCCAAATACCCCTGTTGTATACTTTAATGGAGAGCCAGTTATGCCTGGTGTTTTCTGTCTATTCTGAAGTCTTACTGTTTCTTGAGGTCAAGTTGAAGAGGATTTAGGTTCTGGGATTATATTGACCTGAGTTTCTTAGCAAACAGTTGGATACTTTTTACCATCAATTTTTCCATCTATTATATATATATATAGACACAGTAGACAAGTGCTTGCCACAGTGGTAAGCACATATCTCAAATGTATAATCAATGTGGCCTCTCGTATCTCTTAACAACAGTTGTAATTAGTCCTAGAATTATACATTTTTATCACTACTATTTTAACTGTACCAGGACACATTAAAGTAGATGCTTTCTTCTCCACTATATACCTAAAAAAAAATCCAAGCTATATATTTTTATTCAGGCAGAAATTTTCACATGATTAAAACATATAAGCAGATGATAAAATAAAGATAAGAGAGCCACAACTGGAATGCTAGCTCACAAGGAAGGGCCCTAGTCTGTGTTTTTTATCATTGCCTCTATACCATACAACACAAATGCTGGTACCTAGTACCAACTGAACAAATGTTTGGTGAATATGCCTGAAAATTTTAGGCTTCTGATAAGGAATAATCAAGAAATAAATCCAATGGCTATTGGTGTATACTCAAGTATAAATCTTGGTGCAAGATTCTACTTAATGTTCTGTTCTATTCTGCTTTATAAACTAAGACTGTATCAGGCTGTTAGCTCAGGAGACATATTTTTGTCAAACATATATAAAATTTGGCTATAGAGAACAATGTTGAGATAAACACATACTTGCCTGATACCCATACAGTGCCAGACCCTCCTGCTTTAGGCACTACAGAATCAACCATAGATACATTATAGTCTTTCCCTTTGAGAAATAAGGGTTCCCGATGTCCAGGGGGGTCACAGACACAACAAAACAAACCTAGTGAATGAAGTGTTATGCCAAAGACATTGTACACACAAGCAGGAAAGGAATGGCTTGTGTAGGCAGGAAGATATCAAAGAGAAAACTGAACTGAGTGTTGTATATAAGATGACTGAGAATCCTCCAATAATGGAAAAATCAGCCCAGGGAAAGTGTGACCAGCTTGCACAAAGACAGAAAGGTGGGATTATGTGCAGAGTGTCAGTAGAATACAAATTGTCATGGTGGAGAGAGATAAGACTGGGACTGTGCATCCGGTGGTCCAGATTTGTTCTCTAACAGTGAATCAAAGAAAGGAAGTGAATTCCAAAATCAGAGGCAACATTATTAGGAATTAAGGGCAAGGTGGATATGGATGACAGGCAAAGTATAAGAGCTGCTTTACCACAGACAAAGGAGAACGAGGTTGAAAACAAAGGCAGAAACTCTCAATGTTGAGTGC